>SNQJ01S0019382.1:6319-21356 GCA_010110895.2 Picea sitchensis
AGGTGGTTGTGAAATGGTATAAGAAGTGAAATATAGAGGTGAAGGAGGTGGAGTATCACCACTCCCTCCACTTCCTTTTTGATTTTTATCACCATTATATTCATTAACCCTTGGAGAATTTGAGCTTTCACCTTGCAACTTTGCATTCCTTTCTTCAAATAAAACTTTCACCATTTTTGTCATGTCATAAAAATATTTTCTGAAAGTTGCATATTCTGAAGTAAGATTTTCATGACTCTCCTCATGAGCCATACTTGGTGAATAACTCCTTTAATCTTGAGGTGAATGTGTAGTTATCCTTCTTCAATGTTGATAACTTGGCTCTACAAGTTGACCTTCTCCTCTTGTGAGATTCAACCTTGTAAGCATCAGAAAAAAAACACTTGCAAACAATCAAACCTTCAAAATACTTTTCTCTGATACCAACTTGATCTGAAAATGAAAAAAAGGTTTTTGTGAACAAATTTGAAAGTGGAATAGTTATGTGACTTAGGAAATTGGATCAAGTTGCAAACACATAAACTTAATGAGCTTTTTTAACATGACTAGCATAAACAAACATAAACAACCACATAGCACAAACAAATGTTAAAGAAGTTCACCCCTCTCTTGGGCTACATATCTTGGTCCAAATTCCAATGCATCATTTTAATTAACTCTCAAAGTGTCAAAAACAGTGCTTTACAATTCTTAAAATCCAAAATAGATGGCTTCAATGGCTCCAGAATGCCCAAAAACCCCTAGCTAGGCTCTTCTTGCACCTGGTTTGTACTAAAACTAAGAAGAAATCACTTCCTAAAAGTCTCTGCCCAATAGCTTGTTGTACCTACCCACCAAAATGCACTCTTTCAAAACTGAACCTCGCTCTGAGCGTTTTTCATGCCAAAACCCAACACATGCGCTCGTTCCAAAGTTTGGGGAGAGTTGTTGCATTGTTAGTGACTGACACCTTTTTCAATTGAGGTAGTGGTCGCGTGGCCCCCATTTGATCAAGCACTAACTATAATTACATCATCCTTCTCACGACCATTGAAATCCTATGATGGTGTTCATATGGAAATGTGTAATCAAGAGTTGTCTCCACAAGTTGGGGATAAGCCCAAGCCCTTCCCCCTGCCAAATGAAATGTAAATAAAATTCAAATAAATTTGAATACATATAGTGGTAAGAAACATTGTACATGTAGGTTGGTATCCTGTCCTCAACCAAGACTATTCCACTATTGGAGGTTCCTGAGTCAACCCCTACGGACTCCAACAAATATTTTACACCAATAACCAATGACATGGTGCCATGTGGCGGCCCCTATATGGGCCATGTGGCACCTTTACATTCGCCACAAACATGCCATGTGTTATCACTTGAGTGGTCCATGAAATACTGCCAAATCATCTTTCCACATCATCACCTTGACACGTCAATTGTAAGGTCCCCTTTCCACGTCAACAATATGGTCTACAGAGTTATCATGTACGAATTGTACAGACTGTATACAATCAACATTTTCCCTGTTTGGAAAAGTGGACCGAATGTAATATCTCTCATATACAATGTTCAGTTGAGTCCATTCAAGTTGTGTTGGGATTGTAATGATGATATCTACGCAATGAATCTATTTTCGAGCAATTCCGAGAACTTTGACTTTTGAGCATATTTTGATCCCCTGGATCAAATTGGCTCATGGAGAGCAACAAGGTTTTTGCAGTTGATTTATATTGATATATGTGGTCCTATAGACTCTTATTTTAGTGTATGTTGATATTTTTAGTATTCATTGATGACTAAACTAGATTGACTTGGGTATACTTTTTAAAATAAAAGCTTGAAGATTTTGAAAAGTTTACAAATTTCAACACATAGTTGAAAATGCAACTAAAGAAAAAGTTGCAACTTTGAGAACCGATAGTGGAGGAGAATTCACTTCAACTAAATTCAAGGATTGTTGTCCAGACAATGGAATTAAGAGGAAACTAAGAAATTCCTATACTCCACAAAATAATAGATTTACTAAAAATGATGAACATAACTCTCATGGGAATGACAAGAAGTATGTTGCATTTCAAAGGGTTCATCACAAGATATTTGGTTAGAGAATTACATACTGTATTTTATCTCATAAATCGATCACCTACATAAAATTTAGATAGAAAAAATCCTTATGAAGCTTGGAATGGATTCACACCCAAGGTAAATCATCGTAGGGTTTTTGACTCAACTTTTTATACTTTAGTCCCTAAGGAAAAAATGACTAAATTAGAAAAATGAAGTATGAAGTGTATCTTCATTGGATACTATGATGAAAATAAACGATATATGGTTCTTTAAGATGGAAAGTTCATTGTCACTAGATATTTGATTTTTGATGAAATTGGAAGTCAAACTTTTGATGAGATGAATCATCTCCTTAGTCATTTAAAGAAGAAAAGCACTACTTGGGTAAAGGTAAGTTGAACAAGTCAAGGAAACTATTTTAGTTTGAAAAATACTTTGTTTCTTCATAAGTCATTTATCCATCAAAAATTTCTTCTAATTCTTCTGATAATGAAACAACAAAGGAATCTTTTGATGTTGAAAATTCAAAATAATCTTCTCCAACTTTAGATACTTCAGAGGAAACGAGATTCTCATTTTTTAGAAATGCTCTTTTTAATAATAAGAATGGTGATTCAAATCCACAATCCTCTCAACCTAAAAGGAAAAAGTGGGATGAAAAACTTCTCAAATATGTTCATTCTCATGAAATGAACAAAAAAATAACTAGGGGATCTTCAATATAAGAAGCTAATTTTTCTCATGTTTCCACGCAACCTACACTTTTGTTGAACTATATTCACATAAATAATGGTAGGAAGAATTGATTAATGAGTATAATTTAGTACTTTCCAATGGGAAATAAAACTTATTTGATCATCCATGATTCCTAAATCCATAGGTTGCAAATGGGTTTATCAAATAAATACAATCTAATGGTAAAAATTGAAAGGTACAAGGGGAAAGACTCATGGATAGAAATTTTCACAATGGGATGTAAAATCATAATAATTATCAGTTTGGTTGCTTAGAATATTTGTAAAATACATCAAATGGATGTCAAAGTGCCTTCCTGAATGGTGATCTCAAGAAGAAGTCTTCATGACTCAACCACAAGGGTTAGAAGTTAAAGGAAAAGAACGCATGTATGCACCAAACATGTAGGGACATATGGATTGAAACTGTTGGATCATGTTGTCATTGATGCCAATGGTTTGATTGATTGTGTCATTGATGTGAAGTGATTTGATGTCAAATGATTGATTAATTGATGATTAATGTAATATAATATTTATTTTTCCCTTGATGAGAATGCATAGATGAAGATGGATCAATGAGTTTGTCCATTGATATGATGAAGATGGATCAATGAGTTTTCATTGATACATGATAATCTATGGGTCGTTAATGGTTTTACGTTTGAATTATATGATGTTTTTGAAAAAGCTGTATGTGTCATTATTGTCTTATCATTATTGATAAAGGTGCACAAATGAATGAACTCTAAAATTGGTCCCCTTATGGTTAGAAATCCCTCACGGGAAGACACTTTGTGGATTGAGTTATCCCTAGAAGAATGGTTCTGGGACCCTTGCTCTCATTATTTTCTTATCATAGTGTCTGATTGCACAAATGGATGAACTCAAAGTGGCCCCCTTATGGTAAAAACCCTCACAAGAAGGCAGCTTCGTATTGAGTTATTCTAGAAGAAAGTTTGGAGGACCCATTCTTGTATGTGGAATGATGAGATGAATATCAAGTAAATTGTTGGTGAAACTATCCTAGATGGATAGTTCTTGTCATTCCATTTTGGTGGTGTTGTAATGGAATGTCCTGCTTTCTACATGGTTTGAAATTATGACCTTAGAGATGAAAGGGACCCTCATTTGAAGGTTTGAAGCCCCCAAGGTTAAAGAAGTTAAAGTGACCTAAAAGAAATCATTATTTAAATGATGAGAGTAAGGTGTCAAAGTCAAGGTGGATTATTTAAATAATAAAGAGAAATTGGCAAAAATCAAAGAAATAATAAATTAAAGATTGAAAAATCAGGAAATATTTAAATGATAAATTATTGGAGACAACTATTTATGGAAGAGTTGTTAACCTAAAAATAAGGAAAATAGGTTAAGTGATAGAAATGGGTTAAGTGACCTAAAAGAACAAATCAGTATTTAAAATGATAAAATTAAAATTAAAAAAGTCAAGATTGGATTATTTAAATAATAAAATTGAAAAATCAAAGTGATAAAGAGTAAGATGAGAGAAAATCAGAAGAATATTTAAATGATAAATGTGGAAATTTCTATTTATGGAAGGGTGAATTTAATCCTAAAATAGGAAAATAGGTTAAGTGACCACAAAAAGTAGGTTAAATGACACAAAATGGGTTAAGTGACCTAGAGGGATGAAAGTATAAATAATATAGAAATGGTCTCTTGTAAGATATCATCCTTTGTGGACCAATGGACAACTTCTTGTGAGAATATATTTTGAAGTATTGATGGAGAGCTTTTTGTGAGAGCTTCTTGAGAATTTTGGTGTGGAACAGGGATATTAGAGAGATCTAGGTGACTAGGGTAACCAAGGATATCTAAGCAATTTCTATAGGAAAATTGAAGAGACAAAGGGCCAGGTGGGAGAATAAATTCTTTTGATGATACTCTCTAAGGTATATATTTATTTATAGGTCATCTCACCATTTTTAGGTTATAAGTTTTTCTATAATGATTCAGACCATGAAATTTCTATTCCATTGAGAAAGCTTATATCCAAGTATATATGGTAAAACAATTCATCTTGTGGGTCATTGTATTTTTGGAGTTACACTCCATGGGAAAAAGGGTTTGTGAATCCGAAGTGGTGAAAATAAGGTGTTTGGAGTAAAAACATCATAACTTCTTCTTGTGCAGATCCAAATTCAATTGAGACAAAATGTGTTGGTTGGGTTACATTCTTTATTATTTTTTGTAATCTTTTCAGATCAATTCAATGAATATTTTTCATGACCCACGGTCTACAAGGTTGCTCTCTAGAATGAAGACAAAAATTCAACACGGTATACCATTTTTTCTATAGAAATCCTTGCTACAGAGAGGTTCCAGTAGTTCCACCTAGAGTAATTAGAGAAAAAATACTGAAAGACATTGTATATCAGTTTCAAATCTTTATTCATTATAGATTTCACGAAGTTATAATTATTTCAAGTTGGGGTTGTTGACTAATCCAAAACTAGTCATGGTTGAGACAATAGTTCTGATGGGTTAGCACATACATGAGGTGTATAGTTAATGATGTTGGGTTTACATATTATTGAGTCATTGTTGATGAGTATTTGAAACATGATTCGTGTATACTTGGTACATGGTTGGATGCAATTGTTTATGAGTGGGTTGATTCTGAGGTTGTTTGGCAGGTTGGTTCATGGTTGATGCACTTATTTATGTTGTGATTATTATTTATTTGAGTTTTGCCTCATCTCAGTTGAATTGTTGAGAATGTAATCCATTATTTCATATAGAGATGAAGTGCTCTTGTGAGTTGTCACTCTATTCAATTATTCTTGAATAAAAACCCATGAGTTAGAAGTCCATAATAAAAAAGAAAAATTGTACACATACATATTGTGTTCTTACTGTGTTTCCTTGTGGAATGTTTGTTGGTGATATATGTTGCTGATGTGTATTCACATCTAAATGATTATAAATGACAAGGAATGAGTAATGAGAAAATTTTTTAATGTTAACTAAGGGAGTTTTTTTGTGTAAGGGGAAGTTTTGGAAAAATATCCCCACACTCATTTCCCCCCCCCCTCTAAGTGTGGTAGGTGGTGTCCAACAATTGGTGTCGAGGTGAGCCTTAACTACAAGCTTTAACAAGCTTGAGGAGATCCATATACACACAAATGGATGAAATACCAATCCTTGATGAGGAAAACTATTCTACTTGGAGGAAAGAGATGAGAGTGTGTTGAGGTGTGGGGAGGAGTTATTTGGAAGGCAACCATTGGTGGATCGGTCCCATTGAAGAACAAGTCCAAAGTTTGCAGTTCAAAGGGAAGGGAAGAAGAATGATGCATTGGCTCTCGATACCATTCTTAGTGGACTTTCAATCCTATCAAAGAGCATGGGACAATACACTTCCGTCAAAAATCTATGGCAAAAGCTAGATGAGACATATCAAAAAAGAAAGAAGATGTTGAAAACCACTCCAAGTCAAAGTTATCAAAGGTAAAGAATCTCTAATTCTTGATTTCATATGTGATGATTTTAAAGAAAATAATCATGTGATGATGTTGGCAAGAAAGGAATATATTGAGATACTTCAAATGAAATTAAAAAAGAATCTCCAAAGACTCTTGATTGCATTGATTAAAAATGTGATGATGATGTTGAATTTTATCAAGTGAAGAAGATGATCTAGAAACAATTTATGTAAAACGATGAAAATGAATTATCCTATGGAAAGAATAGAAGAAAATTTACTAGAACTTCAAAAATTAGAAGAGGGTTTATATAGATATATAAGTGATCATTTTATACACACTATAACTATCTTTAGGATAACACTAAAAATTTTCTTAGGAGGAGTCAAGGTACATCTTGATGTTAAAGGAAATACTCAAAGAGAAAGAAGAGAGTAATAAGACTCAACTAGAAGAAAGGAAGAAAGATAATGCAAGACTAAATAATGAAAAGAAAATGTGAAGGTAGATGATGAGATTAATTTGTTTTGAAACTATTGTCCATCTCAAGATCTAAATTGAAGAAGCCAAAAGGTTAGAAGAACTTTTGAAGAATCAATTAAATGAAAGGAAGAGTCATGTTGTAGAAGCTGACTGAAATTGTTGACCTTAGAGATTAGAAGAGATTAAGAACAAATTCTTGAATAGTTCACTAATATTGGATGAGATCTTAGAAGTCAAAGATCACCATATGATAAATCAGGGTCTTGGATACAAGGGAGAAGATACACATGTTGAATAAAACACCTCAAATAAGCATAAAAGATTAAATCCATCAAGAGGGAGGAACAATGTTGCAAAGAACCATATACACGAGGAAAGAAAATTCTAAAAGAATAGAAACAAAGGAGAAGACATCAAAGAGCTATTCTTGGGACACAAAGACATAGAATTTTTCATGGGCATTGTTATTCATGTAATGGATATGGTCACAAAGCTTTTGAATGTAGATATTATGAAAGGAGATATAGTAATGGAATATTTTATAACACCATAATGTGTTGGATATGTGATTAAGTAGGACACATTGTTGTTAATTGTAACACTATGAGATACTATAGTTGTAGTGGGTTTAGCCACAAATCCAGAGTGTTGGAACACAAGAAGAAAGTCCATGGTAGAAATTTCAAATAGAGATAGTTAGAATAAAGAATGGAAATGGGAATGGAGCATATTTGAAAAGATGGATTCTACAAAGATCAAGTTGTGAGGAGAAGATACATCTACAAAAGTGGGTGAAGAAGACAGAGAAGCTAGAATATAATGAAAGACTGAAGGGAAGTTGTAAAGTGTCATCTACTGAGGCATTCGTGGGTGATAGTGGTGACAATCGCGTGCATATGCGGGTTACAATGGTAGAAGTCACACACATACGCTAGCTGGCCTATGAATAGGTTGCTTACATATGCAAGTTGTCTGTGTAGTAGGCCACGTATTTTTGGTAAAAGATCCTTGGGAAAAAGTCTATGCACATGGATTGCATCTTGATGTGATGGTATAGCACTTTGTTGTAGGGTCTAGCATTGTTTTTGTAGGTTCGACATTATTTGTGTAGGTTTAATTGTTCATCTATTGGATTATGTAAAAATAAAATCTTGAGTGCATAGTACTAACCCATGAGTATGGATTGATGTTGATCTATTTGTGTACATGGCTGGTACATATTTGAGTTTCATTGTTATATCTTATGATGTATTATTGGAAGCATATATTGATAATAATGTTGCATGCATTTTCATGTGGATTAGGCTACATATTGGTACATATGGTTGATGATTTGATGAGGTGATCCCATATTTGTACAACATTGTTTATCTATAGTTGATGCATGATTGGTACTTTTTCTAGTACATTGGAAGAGGTACCTACTAGCATTTTGATTGGCACATGTTTTTTGGAGGATTTGGAATACATATATAGGATTCATCATTTTGTGGTATTGGTGCATGGTAGTATACATGTTTGGTACACTCATGGAGTGGGAATATACTTGATGATACTACACCATTGGTACACTACTTGGTGCTTTAATTGGCATTTGTTTGAGATACTGATTGAGGCACTTGGTTCCTTGATGGAGACATATATCATGAGTGATACCAATACATTATTTGTATGTTGTTGGAGATACCCATGGTTGTATATTGGTAGATTCCCACATAGTTGTATATTGAATTGGATACATTGTTTGTAATGTTGGTAGATGCACATGTTCTCATGTTGATAAAGGCATACTAGTTGGATACATTCCTGAATGATATATTTTAGCACAATGCATGATATTTGATGTACATAGGTGTTGTGCATGATGAGCACACATTTTATACAGGGATGTACTTAGTTGATATTTTGCTCATGATTCTTTATTTCATTGTTGTATCTTTACTTCATGATTCTTGGTATGGCATGATTTTTGATGCATGGAAACGAGGTACAAGGATTGTTATATGGTAACACAATGTTCATATTGCAGAAAATATGAGAGACATACACATAGGGGAAGTGAATTCTTCTTCAGAAGTTCTAGAATATTTATCAAATGCAGCCCCACCTAGAAAAGATCCCTATACTTGAAGAAAGAGCACATGAGCATAATTTGAGGGGGAGAAATGGTCACGAGTATGTTGATGTATCTTCAACATTACTTGGTGATATCCCTTGTTCAAAGGAGAGATTATTCAGAGGGAATAAAGGCATTCAAACATGGGGAGCAACCCCAGGAGATTTCAAGCAAGGGGAGAAACCCAAGATGAGAATGGCCTTGCCTATTGAACAAAGGGGAGAGTTAATCACATTGTGTGATTGATGTTTATTGATGAGGGGAGATAAATGATATTGACTATTGATGTAGAGAATTCATTATCTACATGTTGACATCAATTATTGGTTTTGACATCAATGATTGGTATTGGCATCAATGTTGGTATTTCCATCAATGCCAAAGGGGGAGATTGTTGGATCATGTTGTCGTGATACCAATGGTTTGATTGATTGATGTCCAAGTGATTGATTGATGTCAAATGATTGATTGATTGATGATTGATGTAATATACTATGTAGTGTCCTTGATGAGAATGCATAGATGAGATGTATCAATGAGTTGTCATTAATATGATGAGATGGATCAATAGGTTGTCATTGATACATGATGAAGATGGATCATTGTGGTTTCCTTGGTATATGATGCATTTTTGTAAAAATGTATATATGACTCATTATTGTCTTTCATGATTGATAAGGTACACAAATGAATGAACTCAAAGTGGTCCTGTAAGGTGGAAATCCCTGGGAGATGCTTTGGAGATTGGGGTTATCCCTAGAAAGATGGTTGGAGGGACCTTTGTCTCATTATTTTCTTATCATGAATGATAAAGGGATTGCACAAATGGATTAACTCAAAGTGGATTATATGGTCCCTTCATGGGAGAGGCAGCTTTCTGATTGGGTTATCCTAGAAGAGAATGGTTGGAGGGACCCATGCTTGTATGTGGAATAATAGATGAAGATAAAGGGGTAAATTGTTGGTGAAACTATCCCTAGATGGATAGTGCTTGTCATAGCATTTCCGGTGGTATGTGGAATGTCACTGCAACTCCCTCATGGTTTGAGTTATGCCCTTACGAAGATGAAGGAACCCACATGAAGGCTTGACCCCAAGGTCAAAGAAGTCAAAGTGACCTAAATCTGAAATCATTATTTAAATGATAAAGTAGAAGTGACAAAGTGAAGATGTGGATTATTTAAATGATAAATAGAAGTGACAAAATCAGAAATGATAAAGTAAAGTGACGAAATCAAGAGGAATATTTAAATGATAAAGAGTATTGGAGAACCTTCTATTTATGGAAAGTGGTTAACCCTAAAAGAAATAAGGAAAATGGGTTAAGTGACCTAGAAATGGAGTTCAAAATGACCTAAAAAGAAGAAACATTATTTAAATGATAATTAAGTTGACAAAGTCAAGGTGGATTATTTTAAATAATAAAGAAGAGAAGTAAAAAAATCAAAGAAATGATAAAGTAAGATGAAATCCAAGGAATATTTAAATGATAAAATATTGAAAATTTCTATTTATGGAAGTTGGTTAACCCTAAAATAGGAAAATAGGTTAAGTGACTAGCCTAGAAATGGGTTTAGTGACCTAAAAATGGGTTAAAATTATACCTAAGAGGGATAAAATTATAAATGAATATGATAGTCTCTTGTAGATCATCCTTTTGTGAGATCAATGGAGAGCTTCTTGTGAGAATATCATTTGGAGTATTGATGGAAGCTTCTTGTGAGAGATTCTTGAAAAATTTTGGTGTGGAACACTTGAGGGAATATTGAATATATACTTGGTAGGCAACTAAAGGATATCTAAGCTGTATTTATGAGGAAATTGAAGAAAAGATGGTTGGAATTGAAGGGAGGATACATTATTTTGATGATGTTTTCAAAGTTATGTTATTTACAGGTCAACTCACCACATTTTAGCTATATATTTTTTCTATAATAATTTTCAGATTGTTGTTAAATTGTTATTCCATTGAGAAAACATATACCAGTATCTATGGTAAAAAATTCTGACTTGTGGGTGGTTGTATTTTTTGGAGATACACTACGTGGAAAATGGGGTTTTTGGCTATTCCTGAAACTAATCTAAAACAAATGTTTCAAGTAAAAAGCGTCATAGCTTGTTAACAGATCAAGATCTGATATCCAAATGTGTTGGTTGGGAATGCAGTGTTGTATGTTTTCTATAGGTTTCAAATCAATTCCTAAATATTTTGTGAGGTCCATGCTCTACAAGGTCTCTCTCTAGAATAAGACAAAAATTAGAAGAATTATGTCATTTTGCTATAAACTAGAGGAGGTTTCAAGTAGTGACACTTTGGAGGAATTGCATAAAACAATGAAAATTGTGTATCGATTTTCATATATTTAGTCATCTATTGTGTATCAGTTTCATATATTTAGTCATTACAGGTACAAAGTTATGATTATTTCAAGTTGGGGTTGTTGACTAATCCAAAACTAGTCATGGTTGAGACAAGGAGTTTATGAGTTGGCACATACATGAGGTGTATAGTTGATGATGTTGGTACATATTGATGATTCATTGTTGATGAGTATTTGACACATGATTGGTATATACTTGGTACATGGTTGGATTCACTTGTTTATGTTGACAGATTGATATTTGTTGAGGATTGTTGCCTGATCTCAGTTGGTGCTGAGAATGTAAGTTGAGTCTTTCATATAGAGTTGGTGATCTTGTAGAGTTGTTCTGTATTTAGTTGTTGTTGGAAAACCCCTGGATTGAAGTCCATAATAAAAATAAAAATTGTACGTACATCTTGTGTTCTTTGTGTTCCTTGTGGAGATGATTTGTTGATGATATGTTTCTGATATATGTTGTTGATATGTATTCACATCTAACTAATTATAAATGACAAAAATGAGTAATGAGAAAATGTTGAATGTTAACTAAGGATTTTTTGTGTAAGAGGGAAGTTTTGGGGAAAATATCCCCACACTCATTCACCCCCCCCCTTCTAAGTGTGGTAGGTGTGTCCAACAGAAACAACATCCTTGTGCATGGTATGCAAAACTTGATGATTATCTATGAAACGTGGGTTTTCAACATTGTGACTCTGATGACACTTTATATTTACAAATGTGAGATAAGAACTTGGTGATACTTTTACTCTATGTGGATGACTTAATAATCATAGGAAATACTTAAATCCACATAAAACATGTGAAGGAAGAACTACAAGTAGTTTTGGAAATGACATATTATTTTGGAGTTGAAGTAAATCAACATCCTAATCACATATTCCTTAGTCAAACTAGGTATTCCACTGATTTATTAAATAAATTTGGCATGGAATATTTAAAGAATTCGTCAATCCTTAGTTCTATACATCCTAAGATCAAACTTTCAATATTTTTACCAAGCCACTTTGATGCAAGAGCATCACCTTCAAAGTCAACAATGCACACATGGAGGAAAACAAATGACATCTCAACAATGATAGAAATTCAATCCAAGCATTTAACTCAAAATTAAATCGATTGTTGTGATATTTTTGTAAACAACATTTTAAAAATGTGACTTGTTTGTAAATTCTTGAAGGACTATAAGGGATTGCAGATATGGAGTGTTGACTCTATCTAGAAATAACTAGTAGTTATTGTAATAGGACAAAGTAGGTAACAAATTTGAGTTTGATAGGATAGATTTTGGATTGGATGAGAGAGCTCGAGGAGCCGATCCTTGGATAGTTCATTTTGTTTCATTGTAATGGAGCAATATGAGAAACATGAGTAGTATCAGTATGTAGGAGTATTTCAAGAGATCATAGAATAAAGTAGAGTAGCAGAAACACTATGTAACTTGTTTTTCGGGAATGAATAGAACAGACAAAAATTATCCCAAATCCTTCGGCTGTGTTCATTTCATGTGTGATTGAATGAATGTTATTCTGTGTGTGTATGATTTATTTCATTTCATTCACATATGATTGTTCGAGATATTGATTGTATGAGGTAGTCACAAGACTTGATGAGTTTCAATTATATTCTTTTATGATACGTGTATGCAAGGTGTGCATCTCGAACGTAAGGAGTGCATCGAATAAGTCTCATATTGAGTCAGAGAAGTTCAGAGAGAATCAGAGAAACGAAGAACAGGTGCAAGGTGTGCACAATGTCAAGAATCGAACAAGATTCGAAGAACCAGTGCAGAAAAATGCCAGGTGGATGAGAAGCATTTTCTTCTCAAGAAAATCCTCTGAACTAAATAAATCAAAATCTCGAGAACACAAGGTGTGTATGGGAGATACAAATCATTTCAAGGGAAAAATCTCATACGAGATAGCGCTTTCACAAGCATTGATGAGATATAATATTTGGACTCGCAGGAGAAGCAAAGGTTGAAACCTTTGAGCTTTGGGAAACCTTCTAAGTCTGGAAGAGGGCAGAAGCTTAGGAGAGATAGTGAGACACCAGATCCAGGATAGGTATAAGGACCACACACTGAAGGAGATTCAATCTAATTTGTCGGATCGACGAAGGATTTGAGCCATCAGATCTGAATCAATGGGAGTTTATACCTCAGGAAAACAGAGTTGAACCACATCGGTAGTTCCCGATACGTGAAATCCTGATGTGACCTGGACCGTCAAATCATGGAAGAATTGGGACTATTGATCTATGGCGAAGAGATATATACATTTCAGATATCGAACGAACGGACAAATATACATCACAAATCCCCTACATGTGATTCCATGACACGCCTTTCGATTAGGTTTGTGGTCACAGGTAGTGGTCATGTGGAGAAGGAAAAGGGAAGATCTAGCATGCACTAGGCCCCTGTCGGGATTTCATAGGTTGAGAGAGAGAGTCAGGTGGCTCACATACAGAACAATCGATATGAAAAATCATGAAATTCCCTTTGAGAGGCGTGTTGTCACAACTCGTGGTCACGTGGAAGAAACTTGTGCCCAGTGCTTGTTCGAGTGGGTGCAGTTCATAGAGTACCTTTGGATTTGTGTATTGGAGGTTCCAACAAGGACCCGATAGATATAATGCATCTCAGTTTAGTGAAGATACAGTGACCGAGAGGTCAACAGACCCTGCAGACGTAGAGGGGGCTGCATCAGGTTGTATGAGAGAGATATGTTGAGTTTGTTTGCAGACAACAGAAAAAAGGAGCGAGGAGGGAAATTGATATCATTTATGGTATCAAGAAGTTTATTTTTTCTTGTAGGTGACACAGGGAAATCATGCCACCCCAAAGGCGTAGAGTGAATGCAAAAATGGAAGAAGAAATGAGGCAAATCCGAATGAGACTGGATGCCATAAAAACAACACAGAGGAGAGAACTAGACACTGGTGATATAATTAAATATGAGGGTGAAGAATAATAAGAGGTCGAAGAAAATGTAGCATAGAATGTTGAACAATATCCCTTGATAAAAGTTGTTTCAAAAATAGGAGCCAGAGCAAGGATAGAGGTACCAATGTATGAAGGAAATTTGGAAGTTGAAGAATTGTTAGATTGGGTACGTGCTATGGAAAAATACTTAGATTACAAATATATAGAAGAAGACAAGATGGTGAATCATGCAGTGACAAGACTAAAAGACCATTCCATGTTATGGTGGGATGAACGAAAAGACAAATGCAGGAGAAATGGTAAGCAATAAATTGAGAACTAGGATGGGATGGTAGCCAAGTTGAAGGCCAAATTTATCCTGAAGGATTACCAATTCAATACTTACAAAATATTGCATAACCTGAAAGAGAGGGGTTTATCAATGAAGGAGTACACTGAGGAATTTTATAGACTGAACATCTGGGCTGGATAGAGAGAAAATGAAGATGAGAAAATAGCCAGATATATCAATGGGTTGAGATATGAAATACAAGAGGAGATAAGCATGATGTTGGTTAGTACAGTCGAGGATGCTTATCAAGCAACCTTGAAAGATGAAGATAAATTGGCAAGGAGAAAAAGCCAAAGAAGCAGAGGAGGAAATTCAAGTAGAGGAATGAGAACCAATGTAGAGAAGTTAGAGAAGTTGAGACCTGAAGTTGACAAACAACATAGTCATGATGAGAAAGGTGGAAGTTCGAAAGAAGGACAATATGGAGGAAGAAGTTATTTTTCCAGAGGTAGAGGAAGAGAAAGAGCCATAGGAGGCATAGTTAAATGTTATACCTTTGGAAAAGAAGGAAAAAAATATTGGGAATGTCCCAACAGAAAGAGAGAAG
>SNQJ01S0019382.1:21406-40371 GCA_010110895.2 Picea sitchensis
TCTATCGTTGTGATTCAGCAAACATGGATTGAAATTTATTAAATGTACCTTAGCTTAAGGTTGGGATGGTACTCGTCAACTTAGGGAGTCTTGGGTCTGTAACTACTGAAATTCGGTAACTAATGTCATTTTGTAACTATTGTGTGCGCCTTAGATAAACGCCCTGTCATAATAATGATTGGTTGTTACCGGAGTCCGATGGACCTGCGCCTGCCGTAGAAGACGTGCTTGTTCGTTTAATTATTGTTGTACTTGTGTGTAGTCTTTAGTTGTCGGGTCTGTGTGGGTCGGGCGAGATATAGACCCCTCCTTATAGCCTCAGATATAAGTCTGTGAGTGTGATTATTGCTGTGTAAGGAAACCAGTGTCGTATCAAGAGTCTCGGGCCCTTTAAAGGCAGGGTTCGCACTCTTGCGAAACAGCTGATGGAGATTACTAGATTTTGTCTGAGCAGTCGGTCAGGAGCCCATCTGACCTTCTCTCTCTCCGAAGAAGAGACTAAGATTAACGCCCTGCTTTCCTGTGCAAAAATAGTAAGGCCTGCTACTTTGGATTTTTCCCTCCGTGTTCGTACTGTGCATAACCCTGTATGTTGTTAAATGGTTGTGTTATGCGCCTTGTGTCTACGGTCGGTTATTGCTTGCAGCTACTCGTTGTGGGCCTTCAGTTTTTCTTGCGATGAATTTCATGGTTGTGTCCTGATGGTTGTCGAGTGGCATTGTAGAGTCAAGTGTGTCTGTTACTTCTTCACGCGCGCACACACCTTAACAAAAAAAATTTGCACCTGTTATCTGAGTTGTTGTCGTAATGAAGAGGGTTGTTACAATAGGAGCCAGAGCAAGGATAGAGGTACCAATGTATGAAGGAAATTTGGAAGTTGAAGAATTGTTAGATTGGGTACGTTCTATGGAAAAATACTTAGATTACAAAGATATAGAAGAAGATAAGATGGTGAATCATTCAGTGACAAGACTGAAAGACCATGCCATGTTATGGTGGGATGAACAGCAAGACAAATGTAGGAGAAATGGTAAGCAAAAAATTGAGAACTAGGATGGGATGGTAGCCAAGTTGAAGGCCAAATTTATCCTGAAGGATTACCAATTCAATACTTACAGAAGATTTCATAACCTGAAACAGAGGGGTTTATCAGTGAAGGAGTACACTGAGGAATTTTATAGACTCAACATCTGGGCTGGATAGAGAGAAAATGAACATGAGAAAATAGCCAGATATATCAATGGGATGAGATATGAAATACAAGAGGAGATAAGCATGATGTTGGTTAGTACAGTCGAGGATGCTTATCAAGCAACCTTGAAAGCTGAAGATAAATTGGCAAGGAGAAAAAGCCAAAGAAGCAGAGGAGGAAATTCAAGTAGAGGAATGAGAACCAACGTAGATAAGTTAGAGAAGTCGAAGCCTGAAGTTGACAAACAACATAGTCATGATGAGAAAGGTGGAAGTTCGAAAGAAGGACAATATGGAGGAAGAAGTTCTTTTTCCAGCGGCAGAGGAAGAGAAAGAGCCAGAGGAGGCATAGTTAAATGTTATACCTTTGGAAAAGAAGGAAAAAAATATTGGGAATGTCCCAACAGAAAGAGAGAAGGAGGCAAAGAAGCACACATTGCTGAAGCACAAAAACATGTGGAAGAAGAAGCAATAGAAGGAGGAAGGAACCTCATGATGAGGAAAATTATTATTAAACCGGAAAAGGAACCAGAGGTACCAGTTCAATGAACAAGTATGTTCAAAACTACTTGCAAAGAGAAAGACATAGTTTGTAAGGTGATCATAGACAGTGGGAGAAATGACAATATAGTATCCACAGATATGGAGGAAAATTTGGAGCTAAGACAACTGCACATCCAAACTCGTACAAGGTATCATGGTTACATAAAGGACATCAAGTAATGGTAAGTCAACAATGCCAAGTTGAATTTAAAATAGGAGGTTATTAGGATGAAATATTATTTGATGTAATTCCTATGGATGTTTTCCATATTTTATTGGGGAGGCCATGAAAGTATGACCAAAAATTTGTTCATGATGGAAGAAAGAATACTTATACCCTAGAATAGAATGGAAGGACACATATGTTTTTATCCATAGAAGACAAAGAAAAAAAGAGAGAATCTATTTCAATCATACTTCTCATGAGTGGGATGGAACTTTTGAATGAAGTCAAGAAGGAGAAAGAATTGCAGTTTGGTGTAGTGAGGAAGCCTAGAGTTATCCGTACAAATAATTATGTAGAAGATTTGCTTGTAGAAATCCACGAATTGTTAGAAAACTTTGCGGATATAGTAGTGAATGAGTTACCATGCTCATTGCCACCTATTAGGAGTATAAGCCATCATATTAAATTTATTCTAGGAGCTAGTTTATCAAACAAAGAATATTATAGGTTGACACCTAGAGAGAATGAGGAAGTAAAAAATCAAGTCCAGGATTTGTTGGATAAAGGGTTAGTCAGGGAAATCCTAAGCCCATGCACAATACAAACTGTGTTAATTCCAAAGAGAGATAGAGGATGGATAATGTGTACAGATTCTTGAGCCATCAACAAAATAACCATTAGGTACAAATTTCCTTTACCGAGGATGGATGATTTGATGGATTGTTTGAGTGGACCAAGCTATTTTTCCAATATAGACTTGAAAAATGGATATCATCAATTAAGGATGAGAGAGGGAGATGAATGGAAAACACTACTCAAGACAAATGAAGGATTTTTTGAATGGCTGGTCATGCCGTTTGGGTTGACAAATGAACCAAGCACATTTATGATATTGATTAATGAATTTGTTAGTCTCTAATTTTGCTTTTGATTTAGTGAAAAACCCTAATCCTAAACCCTTCCTACATGCACTTGATTGTATGCTTTCATTTGATTTTAATCCTTGTTTTCAACTTGTTATGATTTGCATTTTAGCTTTTTGAATAATTTATTTAAGTCTGGAGATTTAAGACATGGTTTTACAAGAAGTCTAACTTCATATGTCTGTTTGAATTTTGCAAATTCAAAACTCTTCTAGTCATTAATAGAACTACTGGAATAACATTATTCTCATAGAACAAATATAATCATGCCTTAATATGCACTTGCCATCCTGATTTTGTTATGATTACATAGATCGTGGACTAAGAATTTGCATGTGTCCCATGATAGCTCTTAAATCATTTTATGATTCAAGCCGTTAAATGATCTAATTGTTATTTACCTGCAAAGGACTCATTTCAAATCATTCAATTCCCAAAGATAATTATTTGAACCTTTCACTCATCGTTCTGATTTTACTAAATTATAAGAACAAGTGTTTTCTTAGAAGAATTGTTATATGCTAACAATTTCATCTTGTAAATTCAGAATCTGAATAGTTCCAGTTGTAGCATAGGGTTATTAATGTGGTGGCCAAGAGAAGTGCGCAAGTGGTCAGATTGGAATCTGGGGGCGATGATCTTCTTGAAGCATATCCGCAGATGGTGCAGAGATTTAGAGATGTTGGATGGTTCAAATTTATCACTACCTTCCAAGGTTATGACAAATAGGTATCTGTGGCATTTGCAAATAATTTCAATGTCTACGAAGTGGATATTGGAAAATTGTTGATGCTGGTGACAGAACAATCCATCGCCAAATATTTTAGATTGCTAGTCGAAGGAGAGTGATGGTGGAAGAAAGACAATGTAGTCACATAGTTTCTTAATCAGTTTTTTCTACCAGATAAGCAAAACAAAGATTGGAGAAAGGGAGTTCCTCACAGTTGGATGAGACAGGAAAGGCACATTGCTTTAATCGTCATCCATAGGTATATCACCTACGAATGTAGATTTTCATTGATTTACATCTACCATATTAGATTGTTAATGCATCTGAATGGAGATTATCCTTTAAATTTTCCCTATGTCTTACTCAAAATCCTGGAAAATATGTCAAAAAGAGTGCAGTGACACCCCTCCACTGCAAAGAGTATTTTTTTACACCAAGTCTTAATTAAAACTATGGTCGTTTCTTCTCTGATGGAGGTAAAAAAACCTTGGAGTTGGTTAATCCAGTCCCTAAATCCTGATCCACAGCCTAGAAAACAGAAAAAGGGTAAAGGGAAACGTTATGTTGCACAGGAACCGAGTTTCCTAGTTGATGAAACTCCTGTTAAAGAAGCGTTGCCTGCCATCAGGGTAACAAGGACCAATAGAGGTAAGAGGCTCAAATTGGAGACAAAAAAAATAAAAAAAATTTAGGCAGATTTAAAAATAGAATAAGATTATGATGAAGATCATGATTTTAAACCCTCATCTAGGCATAAAGCTCCAGAAACTAGTAAGAGAGGTGTTGCAGTTAAAAGACAAAATAATAAATATGTGCCTATGTCTAAAAAACCTAGGAGGAATTCAACTAGAATTACCAACAAATACATGATGAGTTCTATAGCTCTGTTCGATCCCTCAATTAAAAAATAAGATGTCGTAGTTATAGAAGACCATTCCGAGGATTCTAAAATAGATGTCAAAAAAAGGGAAAACAAACCTCGATTACATAAAGAACCAACAAAAAGAGACAAGTAGGTTATTCCATCCTCTAAATGACCTGTAACAAGAGCCACTTCCTAATTGTCACGAGCTAAAGATCCTGTTGAAAGTATAAGTAAGGTCATGGAAAGTGTAGAAAGCCATATTGTAGATTGAGACCACTTATCAAACATAACTAAAGCCATGGATTCAACTAGTTCACATGAAGAGAACAACTCGGGATTAGTTTCTAGGTACCATATTAAAATGAGAGAGCCTAAAGATGACATAAATATGAATGAGCCTACACCTACAAATGAGTTCCATGAATTTAAGGTCAAGATTAGATATGACAGAAAATATCAGAGAAATCTGAAAGGTAGTGAAACAACTGAAGAAGGAGAAGGCTCATGTTGAACAATGGAGTGTTAGGAAACAAGAAAACATTCATGATTTCAAGAAGAACAAAAAAGAGCAAAGAACATTTCTCAAAGAGCTCAGAGAAATAAATTTTAAACTTTATTGGCATAACATCGTACTCACCACAAAGCTCAAACAAAAAATTTCCAAGGATATTGTTGTTATCATATCCTAAAGGCTTCATGAAGAATTTGGCACAATCATAATCTTGATGTTTTCTAGGGAATAGGGCAAGATTTACTTGTTTTGGCTTGTGAAAAGAAAAGACCTTGAAATGTATGACTAGATCAAACTAATCCCTATTTTGTATATTTTAATGTAATGATGGAAAGATCATGCAATATCAAGTTGTTGAGCAATGATCTATTTTTGGAATGTAAATGCTCTTTTTGAGCTAACTTCCCTAGTAAATAGATGCTAATCAGATCTATCCATTAAGAGCACACTAGAAGATAGGATATGAGGTATTTTGGATAGTTTAAATAGGCAGAGGAAAGACTCTGTTATGGTCGAAAAATTAGAGATCTAGAAGACTTGTTTTAGGAATCCTTGTAAGACTTTATGTTCCATTTTGACACTTAATAAAAAAGGCATATGGATGGTTAGACTCTCTTTTCTACTTTTTTTTTTCTTTCTTCATGCTTGATTTCATTATTCAGACTACAATGCATTTGTTTCTTGATTGTTAATTAATACAGTAAATAATTTGTTGTGGAAACTATTTTCAATTTTTTATTTCAAGTTGATGGTCTTGTTTCTTTATGATATCCTGAGACAAGAATTTATGTGAAGTTGACAAATTGAAATATTCATTCCCTCTTTTTCTTATTGGTCTAATCTATATCTATGTGAATACCTTTTAACCAGTCAATGGGATATATTTTATTCTTATTTTGAATTTCATGTTATGTTATAACCTTGAGCCAGTTTTCAACCACCTTATTGAAAAGAACTAAACCATAAAAAAATTAAAAGAAACTTTGCCATAAATCGATGATGCCCTAGATTTCCCTCTCTTAGTCAAGTGAAACTTTAGGGACTAACATATTTTAGAACCATTTCCGAGGATGAAGAAATGAATATATATTCCGTGGGGAAATGACAAGATTATATTCAAATCTTGATGATAAACAAGATTTTGCACATTATTTAAAACTATGATTATTCACCTGGCGACTCCTCTATTGTAATTCTGGCTCCTAAAAGAGAAGTTAAAGGACCTAAAACTCCTCCAAATTCTCCATCATCTACTAATAGACCAGTAACCAGAAAAAATCCAAGTCCTGAGCCTGTTGCAGCAGTTCTAGATCCTGAAAATATACTAAGAAAATGTAAGTTTTTTTAGATAGTCTTCTCTATCAAAGGGAAAATTGTCTTCAGAAAGTTTTTAAGGAATTTCCTCTGAAATCACCAAAACCCAAGAAGATGAGGAGGTGATTCCTGAAATTGAATTCAAACCTGTTATTGATACTGCTACAGTTTCATTCCCTTCAACTATCTCAGAATTAAATCTATATCAGTGGAAGCTACTTACTGAACTCATTAAACATGAATATTAAAACACCTTGCCTATGAATGAAACTTTGAAATTTCATAGCATAGATTATAAAAGTGAACCAGAAACACCCTCTTCATCTCTTGGATCTCTCTCCTCTGAATATTTTAAATCACATTATTTTTCTTTTGAGAATCCTCTGTTTCTTGACCCATCATTTGATCATAGTCCAAAACAGAAATCCCTATCTACTAAAGATCAAGACTGAGTGAAAATACAGTTAAGTTGTCATACACAAGGGAAAGTTTCACCTCCAACATCACCAATCTTTCTTACTCCCAAAACTCAAACACCAAAGATAGAAAATATAGATGTAAATTGAATTAATAAAATTTTTGCAGCAAGGTATGCCCCTTTGATCCTCCCACAAGTCATGTTTTTCTTTCCACCAAATTATTATATGAGATACTTGCCTAGATTTAATGGATATGGAGGAGTTACTGCTAAAGGGCATTTCATTTCATTTTATAGTTTTGCAGATAATTTCAATGTAGAGCATGTAGATGTCTGGATGAGATTGTTTGTGCAGATTTTAGATGGTGAAGAAAGAAAGTTGTTTAGGATTTTTCCACCTAATTCATTTTATGACATTGTAGACTTGGATGATTCCTTTCTTAAACAATGGGGATACAAGAAATGATTTCTATACTATATCACTAAATTTGGTGCTTTAAAAGGGAAACAAGGTGAATCAATACCTGATTTTACCAAAAGATTCAACCAAATGAATGGTAAAATTCTAGACGGGATTAAACCTTCAGAGACATCAGCTAAAATCACTTTTGTCAATGCTTTCAATGCTGAATTTTCCTTGTTGTTTAGTAAAATAAAGGATGCTACCCTCAACCTGATGCAAGATGCTTCTATTGAGGTAGAATCAAACATATTAGCAACAGACAAATTGAGGTCTAGGAGTGATAGAGACAGAAAAAAGAAAAAAGAAGAGTTGGCCTCATATTCTAATACAAAATTTGATTCTAAGATTAATGAAATGGCTAAGATATTGAAAGATCTGACATCTGATATGGAAAGGTTGAATATGGAACAAAAACAACCCAGTAGACCTACACAGGAGGGTGGATACAGAAATCAAAATCAGTTCAGGAGGCCAAAAAATGCACCTCAAATCTTACCAAGGGAAAGAAAAAATCAAGAAGGCCAAAAGGTTTTGCCTCCTTTCTAGAATAATGCAGTAGATGAGGAGAAGGATGAAGATGATACCAAATACAACCCTGCAGTTCATCTAAATGATTTTGAATCACCTCCTATGCATGTGACACAACAAGATTATGAAGATTCTTTGATTTCAAACCAATTTGAGGAAGGGGAGGCATATGAGATTGTCCAAAAGGAACCTAAATGGAAGAAATACAATCACATATTTGGTTCAAATGCACCTAAAGTGGATACACCTATTTCCACAAAGAAGGCCAGTACTGCGGTTAAAATAGGAACCATTAAATAAATTCCTAAGATTCAGGTTGATCAACCATTGAAGCAGCCTGCCAAGGTTAGTACTGCAGATATAAAGGAACCAGAAAAGAGTGTTTCTTATTTTAGTCTAGAACATGAAATCAACAAAATCAAGATTTATGTGCCTTTTCTAGAACTCATGAAAACAAATCCCTTTAGGAAGACTGCCCTCAAGGTTCTACAGTCTCCAACTTAGGTTACCTTTTCAAATACAATTAATCTAGAAGATGAAAACCCTGTTGTAACTATTGGACTTGATATTGAAGACATAACCGATGACTCTCCTCCATTCTAAATTTCACTAAATTTCCATGACAAGATATTGCATAACTTCCTAATGGATTCTGGTCCCTCTCATAATTTCATGCCTAAGGTGGTGATGGAATAATTAGTGTTGGATATTACTAAACCATACCATGATATATATTCTTTTGACTCCAAGAAATTCAAATTCCTTGGAGTTATGAAAGATGTGGTTGTCACTCTTTCCCAATTACCTATGAAAAGTGTGGTATTAGATGTTATTGTGGCTGACATACCACCAAAATTTGGAATGCTTCTTTCAATATCTTGGGCCAAGAAGGTTGGTGGTACTCTACAGATGGATCTTAGTTATGAAACCATACCTATTTTTGGTGGGGAACAATAGAGATTATACAGAGAAGTAAGATTGTCTTATTTGGTAAGTGATCACGAAAAACCCACCAATCATCCTATATATGTTGTAGAATATGATCTTGGTTCCTCAATTTTTCATATGAATGATCGGATGGAAGAAGTATCAATTAGGAAGACAACAACTGCAGTTGGAGACAATGAAGATAATTTTCTTTGGAAAATGTATTTTGATGGAGCATGTTCATGAGAAGGTTTTGGATCTGGGATTGTATTCATTTCCCCTACCAAGAAGGTTATTCCTATGTCATATAAACTTGAATTTGACACAACTAATAACATCAATCAGTATGAAGCCTTATTGTTAGGATTGAAAGCTGCTAAAGACATGGGAATAGATAAGCTTTCTGTTTTTGGAGACTCAAAACTTATTATTCACCAGATACAAAATATATATCAAACCAAAAAACAAAGGTTGAAACAATATATAAATGAGGTGTGGGATTATTTGGATAATTTATTTTTGGCATTCAATATTACTTTTGTGCACATAAATCTAAATCAACAGGCTTACTCTTTGGCACTTACAACTAGCAAATTTAAAACTCCAATGTTCCCTAATCTTAAATTTCAAGTTGAGTCCAGACACAAACCCTCAATACCAAATAATATAAAGCATTGGCAGGTCTTTAAATATGATGAGGAAATTCAAAGATTCTTGAAAAGTATTGAGGAGGTTTCTAACATTTTAATAGATTGGGATGATGAATATGGTGAAGTAAAGGCACATGTTGTAGGTGTCCTTCAAGATAATGTTGTTGGGCACAAAATCATTGAAATGAAGACAAACCATTTGCCTAAAGGTTTGGTTACATTAGAGAGGTTGTTCGATCACAATGATGTTTCCAGGAAGGTTGTTATTCATACAAAAGAAACTGATGTAGTAGACTGTGACATCAGTCCTGATACAAATCCCAAGTTGGTCAAAATATCTAGAAAACTGTCATAGAAACAAAGAAGATAATATGTTGAATTAATGAAGCAATACTCAGATATATTTTCCTGGTCTTATGAATATTTGAAAGTGTTTGATACATATATCATACAACACAAAATTCCTTTGAAACCTAGGTCTAAACTTGTTAAGAATCAGTCTAGGAAATTTAATCCTCTACTGTTACCTATAATAGAAAAGGACTTGAAAAGGTTATTGGAAGCCAGAATCATAGTTCCACTGAGATACTCAGAATGGGTATCCAAACTTGTACCTATAAGGAATAAGAACGAAGAGATAAGGCTCTGTGTGGACTTCAGGATTTTGAACAGGTTCTCCTTGAAAGACAATTATCCATTACCAAAAATGGACCATATTTTACAAAGAGTTGTAGGAGAAAAGAGGATCTCTATGCTTGATGGATACTCAGGGTACAACCAAATATCAATAGTGGAGGAGGACAAAAAGAAAACAACATTTACCACCATTTGGGGAACTTTTATGTATGAAAATGTGCCTTTTGGATTGATGAATGCAGGAGCCACATTTCAAAGGGCTATGGACATTGATTTTATTGGTGAAAAAGATAGGTTTGTGGTTATTTATCTTGATGAAATCACTGTATTTTCATCATTTGATGAAGAACATTCACAACACTTGAAACATAATTTTGAGAAATGCAGGAGGTATGGTATATCACTTAATCCTAAAAAATCACATTTTTCTATGGAGGAAGGAAAGATTTTAGGACATATTGTTTCACTTGAAGGTATTAAAATAGATCTTGAAAGTCTAAAGGATATCCAATATATAAACATTCTGAGAAACAAGAAGTCTATTCAGTCCTTCATTGGTAAAATTATTTTTTTGAGGTTTATACCTAATTTTGAAGAGATTATCAAATACATTACTGATATGTTGAAAAATGATGCAGAAATTAAGTGGATACCAGAAGCTAAAGAACATTTTGAAAGAATAAAGAAGGCTCTTGTCTAGGCCCCTGTTCTCATCAGTCCATATTACTCCAAAGAATTCATTATTTTCTCATTTTCATGATAAAATACAATAGATGTTGTTCTTCTGCAAAGAAATGATCAAGGATATGAGAAGCCCATCTCTTTCTTTAGCAAATCTATCAGAGATTATGAATTGAAGTATGATATAATAAAGAAATAGGCGTATTCCCTAGTAAAGGCACTTAAGTCCTTTAGAGTATATGTTCTTCAATCAGATATTACAACTTAAGTCCCAAGTAGTGTTGTCAAAAAAATATTGGTTCAACCTGATTGTGAAGGAAAGAGAGGGAAATGGATAAACAAAATCTTGGAGTATAATCTGACTATAAAGCCTACTCAGCAGATAAAAGGTCAGGGCCTTTCCAAATTAATGATAGAGTCTAATCACAAAGAAATTGGGTTGTACCATATTTCAGACAAGACACAGGATCCTTCTCTCCAGATTGAAGAAACAAATTCACAGGTAAACAACAAATATGTTTCTTCACCATGGTACAAAGATTTTTATTTTTTTTTCTGCTGAATTTTCAATCTCCTCCAGAGGTAGATAAATCAAAGTTCAGATCATTAAAATTTTATAGCATTATAGATCAGATCTTATTCTGGAAAGACCCTCAGGTTTTTTTCTTGAGATGTGTTGATGAAAAGGAAGCTGATTTTTTTTTTATGATAGACATCATGGTGTGTGCTAAGGCCATCACCACTGGAAAGATACTACCTTTAAAATTCTTAGGGCAGGCTATTACTGGCCATTTCTATTCTCAAATATTTTTTCTCAGGTCAGGGCATGTGAACCATGTCAGAGATTTTCTGGAAAGCCGAAACTTATGTCTCTGTCTCTGAAACCAATCATCACTCATGGACCATTCCAATAGTGGGGATTGAATTTCATTGGGGAGATCAATCCTTCATCTTCGGGGCAGCACAAATGGATTGTTACAGCCATCGATTACTTTACAAAGTGGATCAAATCAATTCTAACTCGGAATGCAATAGACAAAGTAATCATGGATTTTCTTGAAGGATATATCTTTTCTAGGTTTGGCTATCCTAAAAAACTAGTCACTGATAATGCACAAGATTTTAAATCGAATTCCATGATTGAATTTTGCAATAAGTATAATATCAAATTGGTTCATTCTACTCCCTACAACCCCCAAGGGAACGGGTTAGCATAATCCTCCAATAAAATTCTGATAAGGATTATCAAAAAAATACTAGCAGAAAATAAAAAATCATGGGATTCCAGGTTAAAGTTTATCCTATGGGTTGATCGTATCAGCAATAAGAAGTCTATTGGGACCTCTCCTTTCGATATGGTATATGGGACATAAGCTATTCTACCAACTCAATTGGGCCTACCAGTTTTAAATTTCTTACAAGAAGAGTTATAAGAGCCTAATGATCTCCAAAGGAGAATTTTTTAGATGATTGAGGTTTATGAGGTTAGACAACAAATGAATAAGAAAGTTGTTGCTCACCAGATAAAAGTCAAGGCCACATTCGATAAGGGAACTAAGAAAGATGTTTTTAATGAAGGAGATTTGGTGTTAAGGTGGGATGCCAGGAGAGAGGATAAATCAAAACATGGTAACTTCGATAACCTATGGTATGGTCCCTTCAGAATAGCCAAGGTAATGGACAATAACACTTTTCTCCTGCATAATTTAGATGACATAGAAAATTTTGGAGGCCCAGTGAATGGGAGGTTCTTGAAATAGTATTTTCTCTAAAGACTCATCATGTTTTCAGTTTGTACAGTAGGTTTATTTTCGATAAAGACTGAATATATCCAATAGACTTGTTTTCTTCAATTATGTTGTGAATAAAGAATGACAGATACAGGGAGACCGGTGAATCAGAAATAAAGGAAAAGGCATTGGTCTGCAGTTCTTGGATTTTATTATCAAAACTCCATCCCCAAAACGAGCCTGTGTTAGTCTCTAATTTTTATTTTGATTTAGTGAGAAACCCTAATCCTAAACCCCACCTACCTACACTTCATTGTCTGCTTTCCTTTGATTTTAATCCTTGTTTTTAGCTTGTTATGATTTGACTTTTAGTTTTTTGAATAATTTCTTTAAGTCTGGAGATTTAAGACATGGTTTTACAAGATGTGTCACTTCATATGCCCATTTGAATTTCGCAAATTAAAAAATCTTCTATTCATTAATAGAGCTACTGGAATAATATTATTCACATAGCACAAATATAATCATTCCTTAATATGCGCCTGCCACCCTGAATTCATTATGATTACACAGATCGTGGACTAAGAATTCGCATGTGTCCCACGATAGCTCTTAAATCATTTTATGATTCAAACCGTTACATGATCGGATTGTTATGTACTTGCAAAGGACTCATTTCAAATCGTTCAATTCCCAAAGATCATTAATTGAACCTGTCACTCATCGTTCTAATTTTGCTGAATTATAAGCACATGTGTTTTCTCAGAAGAATTGTTATATCCTAACAATTTCAGGTTGTAAATTCAGAATCTGATCAGTGCCATTTGTAGCATCGGGTTATTAATATGGCACCTAAGATAAGCGAGAACGTGGTCATATTGGAACCTGAGGGTGTCGATATTCTAAAATAATATCCTTAGATGGCACAGATATTTAGAGATGTTGGCTGGTTCAAATTTCTCACTACCTTCCAAGGTTATGACAAGTAGGTATCTGTGGCATTTTCAAATAATTTCAATGACTACGAAGTGGAGATTGGAAAATTTTTTATGCTAGTGACAGAACAATCCATCGCCAAATCTTGCAAATTGGTAGTCGAAGGAGAGCTATGGTGGAAGAAAGAGCATGTAGTGACAGAGTTTGTTAATCGGGGTTTGCTAACAAATAAGAAAAAAATGGATTCGAGAAAGAGAGTTCCTCATAGTTGGATTAGACAGGAATGACACACTGCTTTAATGAGCTTGCACCTACAGATGAGTTCCTTGAATTTAAGGTCAAGATCATATCTGACAAAGAAAAGATCAAGAACTTCAAAAGGTAGTGAAACAACTGAAGAAGGAGAAGGCTCATGATGAACAATGGAGTGCGAGGCAGCAAGAAAAGATTCAGGATTTCAAGAAAAAGAAAAAATAGCAAAGAGCATTGCTCAAAGAGCTCATAGAAATAAATTTTAAAATTTAATGGCATAACATCATACTCACCACAAAGCTCAAACAAAAAACTTCCAAGGCTACTGTTGTTATCATATCCTAAAGGCTTCATGAAGAATTTGGCACAATCATAATCTTGATGTTTTCCAGAGAACAAGGAAAGATTTAGATGTTTTGTCTTGTGAAAATTAAATACCTTGAAATGTATGAGTAGATCAAACTAATCCCTAGTTTCTAGAATCAAATGTAATGATGGAAAGATCATGCAATATCAATTTGTTGAGAAATGATATATTTTTGGAATGTAAATGCTCTTTTTGAGCTAACTTCCCTAGTAAATAGATGCTAATCATATCTATCCATTAAGAGCACACTAGAAGAGAGGATCTGAGGTATTTTGGATAGTTTAAATAGGCAGAGGAAAGACTCTATTATGGTTGAAAAATTGGAGATCCAAAAGACTTGTTTTATGAATCCTTGTAAGACTTTATGTTCCATTTTAACACTTAATAGCAAAGGCATATGCATGGTTAGAATCTCTTTTCTAATTTATTTTTCTTTCTTCATGCTTGAGTTCATTATTTAGACTACAGTGCATTTGTTTCTTGATTGTTAATTAATACAGTAAAGAATTTTTTGTGGAAATTATTTTCAAGTTTTGATTTGAAGCTGATGGTCTTGTTTCTTTATGATATCCTGAGGCAAGAATTTATGTGAAGTTGACAAATTGAAAGATTCATTATCTCTTTTTCTTATTGGTCTAATCTATTTATGTGAATACCTTTTAACTAGTCAATGGGATATATTTTGTTCTTATTTTGAATTTCATGTTATGTTAGAACCTTAAGCCAGTTTTCAACCACCTTATTCAAAAAAAACAAACCATAAAAACCTTTAAAAACACTTTGCAATAAATCGATGATTCCCTAGCTTGACCTCTCACAGTCAAGTGAAAATTTAGGGACTAACAAAAGTGTTGAAAGACTTCATAGGAAAATTTGTCATAGTATATCTGGATGACATACTAATCTTCAACAAGACAAAGGAAGAACACTTAAGACATTTGACATCAATGATGGAAAGGTTGCAGTGAGAGAAATTGATGATAAATCTGAAGAAAATTTATTTATTGAATACATAACTCATATACTTGGGTTTTGTGATCTCTTAAAATGAATTGAAGATGGATCCAGAAAAGGTGAGAGAAATCAGAGAATGGCCATTGCTAAGAAACATATTTGAAGTAAGAAGTTTTCATGGGTTAGCGAATTTTTATAGAAAAATTATCAGAATTTTTAGTGGCATATGTGCACCCATGATGGGCACTGTGAAAAAGAAACAAAAGTCCTTCAGTTGGACAGAGGAAGCTGAAAATCGTTTCAAAGTATTGAAGGAGAAAATCACAGAGTAGCCAATTCAGGTCTTACCATATTTTGGAAAAACATTTCAGGTGAGATGTGATGCAAGTGGATTAGCTATTGGAGCAGTCTTGAGTCGGGACAATAAACCAGTTTCTTATTTCAATGAGAAACTGAATAACACCAAGAAGAAGTATTCCATGTATGAAAAGGAATTTTATGCAGTGATTCAAGCTTTGAAAAAATGGAGGCACTATCTAATTCCTAAGAATTTGTCTTGTACGGTGATAATAAATCTTTGCAATTTATTACTAGGAAAGAAAAGTTGAATCAGAAACATACAAAATGGGTAGAATTTATGCAAAATTTCACTTTTGTTATTAAACACATTATTGGGACTGCTAACAAAGTTGCAGATGATTTGAGTAGAAGGAGTTTGATTGTACAGGAATTCCAAGTGGAGACCTTAGGTTTTGAACACTTTAAAGAGATGAATAGAGAAGATACAGATTTCAAAGAAGCTTATGAGGCATGCAAGAATCCTTTATTGGGATATAGAAGCCAATGGACTGAACATTTGATCTAGGATGGATTATTGTTCAAGGGAAGCCAATTGTGCATACCGAAGTGCTCAATGAGAGACAACCTGCTGAAAGAGAAACACAGTGGAGGTTTAGATGGAAATTTTGGTCATGATAAGACATTTGCACAGCTAAGTAATTCGTATTATTGGCTGAGAATGAGAGAAGAACTGAAAAATTTTGTCAACAAATGTAGAATTTTTCAGTATGCAAAAGGAACGCAACAAAACATTGTTTTGTATCAGCCATTACCAATTCCAGAGAGGTCATGGGATGTAATCAGTATGGATTTTGTTTTGGGATTTCCTAGAACTAAAAAAGGGAGTGATTCCATATTTGTTGTGGTGGGCATATTTTCAAAAATGGCATATTTAATACCATGCTAGAAGACAAGAAATGCCACACACATCGCCAATTTGGTTTTCAGAGAAGTAGTGAGACTACATGGATTGTCGAGGAGCATATCTTCAAGCAAGGACACCAAATTCGTTGGACACTTTTGGAGGACTCTATGGAAGAGGTTGGGTATGAACTTGTACTTTAGATTAGCATATTACCCTCATACATATGGATATACAAAAGTAGTAAACATGATTCTGGGAAAATTGTTGAGAAGTTTAGTCATTGATCAAGGTCAACAATGGGATCAGATTCTGGCACAAGCAGAATTTGTGTTCAAAAATTCATTGAACAAGAGCATAGGAAAAATTCCATTTGAAATTGTGTATGGTATACATCTAAGAGGTATTACAGAGTTGAGATATTTTAATCAAGATGAGTTCATAAGTGATGGAGAAGAGGATTTTTCAACAGAAATGAAGAAACTCCATGACAAAGTCAGAGAGAAGTTTTAGGACAATAGCCAAAAGTATAAGAGTAGAGTTGATCAAAAAAGGAGAGAAGTTCAATTCGAAGTTGGAGATGAAATTTTAGTTCATTTGATAAAAGAGAGGTTTCCAAGGGGAATGTATAACAAGTTAAACATGAAAAAGATAGGACCATTCAAGATTCTCAGAAAATTTGTAGCCAATTCTTATGAGATTGAGTTTCCAGACAATGTTGGGATATCATTGATATTCAATGTTACAGACCTGTATCCTTATAGCAAAGATGAAACAGGAGAGTCAGATGCTCAGAAAAAAAATTCAATGGGAAGAGAAATTGCCCACAACAAAAAAACATCAGATGGAGAAAATGATTGAATAGAGGGATGGAACGAAAACCAAGAGGAACACATATCCTGAGTACTTAGTGAAGTGGAAATATAATCCAATGGAAGATGCAAGTTGGGTCACAAAACATGATATTATGAAGCATGGAAAAACAATGCAGGAACTCATGGACAAAAGTCCATAAATTCTTTTAACCAGGGGAGTATGATCCAGGAGCATCACCTTCAAAGTCAACAACGCATGCATGGAGGCAAAAGAATGACATATCAAAAATGACACAGCTTCAATTCAAGCATTTAAATTAGAATTAAATCGGTTGTTGAGATATTTTTGTAAACAACATTTTAAAAATGTGACTTGTTTGTAAAGTCTTGAAGGATTGTAGATATGGAGTGTTGACTCTATCTGGCAATAACTAGTAGTTATTGTAATAGGAAAAAGTAGGTAACAAATTTGAGTTTGATAGGATAGATTTTAGACCGGACGAGAGAGATCGAGGATCCATTCCTTAGATAGTTCATTTTGTTTCATTGTAATGGAGCAGTATGAGCAACATGAGTAGTATCAATATGTAGGAGTATTGCAAGATATCATAGAACATAGTAGACTAGCAGAAACACTATGTAACTTGTTTTTCATGAATGAATAGAACAAACAAAAATTGTCCCAAATCCTTGGACTGTGTTCATTTCATGTGTGATTGAATGAAGGTTATTCTATGTGTGTATGATTTATTTCAGTTCCTTCACATATGTTTGTTCGAGAGATTGACTGTATGAGTTCTTAATGAGACTGGATGAGTTTCAAATGTATTATGTTTCGATACTTGTATGCAAGGTGTTCATCTCGAACTCAAGGAGTGAGTCTCATATTGACTCAGATAAGTTCAAAGAGAATCAGAGAAAATCATACTAGGTGCAAGGTGTGCACAACATCAAGAAGCCAACAAGATTCAAAGAACCAGTGCAGAGGAATGCTAGGTGGGCGAGAAGCATTTTATTCTCAAGAAAATACATCAAACTGACTAAATCAAAATGTCGAGAATGCAAGGTGTGTGTGGGAGATCAAAATCCTTTCAAGGGACAAAAATTAGAAGAGACAGCGGTTTCACAAGTGTTGACGAGATTCAGGAGTTGAACTCGCAGGAGAAGCAAAGTTTGAAACCTTTGATCTCTAAGAAACATTCTAAGTTCGGAAGAGGGAGGAAGCTTAGGAGAGATAGTGAGATGACAGATCAAGGATAGGTAGAAGGAGCACAAGTAGGAGGACATTTGATCTGAGCCGTCAGATTGAGGAAGGATCTGAACTGTCATATCTGAAGCATCTGGAGTTTAGACCTTGGGAGAATAGAAGTGAACCACATCGGGAGTTCCTGATACGCAAAATCCCGATGTGATCTGGACCATCATATCATGGAAGAATCGGGACTGTTGATCTATGGGGAAGAGATATCAACATTTCATATATCATACAAAGGGAGAAAGCTACATCACAAATCCCTTATATGTGATTCCATGATGCACCTTTCGAATAGGTTTGTGGTCACAGGTAGTGGTCATGTGGAGAAGGACAAGGGAGGAGATATCATGCGCTAGGCCCTTGTCGAGATTTCAGAGGTCAAGAGAGAGAGTCAAGTGGCTCACATAGATGATACCTGATACGCAAAATCGTGAAATGCCCTTTGAGAGGCGTGTTGTCACAACTTGGGGTTGCGCCGAAGAAACTTGTACCCAGTTCTTGTTCGAGTGGGTGCAGTTCAGAAAGGACCTATGGATTTTTTTAGTGGAGGTTCCAACAGGGACCCAAGAGAGATAATCTAGCTCAATTTAGTGAAGATCCAATGACCTAGAGTTTGGCAAACACTGCTGAGGTAGGGGGGTTGTATCACTCTTGCTAGAATAAATTTCACTAATTTTAGATATGAACTTAGTAGTTTTAAATAAGGAATTTCAAATTAAAGGGAGGAATGTTAGACTCATAGTCCCAAAGTTCTATAGTTTAAGTGTTTTCCTAGTTTAAATGTTTTTATAAATTAGTTTATTCCAGCTTGTTGGGATAAGAACACCTAGCTTCTATGTAAAGGACACATAGCATACTCATGTGAATATGTCATTAGTTTTTCTCCTATATTTTACTTTAGATTTGACC
>SNQJ01S0019382.1:42213-74633 GCA_010110895.2 Picea sitchensis
ATGTAAAGGACACATAGCATACTCATGTGAATATGTCATTAGTTTTTCTCCTATATTTTACTTTAGATTTGACCTATATGAACAAGCTCTTTATTCAAGTGAGGTTAAGTAAGTTTTGAGTCCTCAATTCTCTTTGTAATTTTCTTTTTCTTATTAACTAAGGACACTTCATCAAAAAAATGAAATTTTGAGGAGATATATCCATGAATTATAGGGTATCATAGAATCATTTGACTCCTTTTCAATTAAATTTGTCTTGAAAAAGAAGAAATCCCAATCAAATGATCTATCTATAGACACAACCACTACCCATTAATGTGAGATCCTTATTTTAGAGGAAGCAAAGGTGGATATCATATATTGACCCTCACTCCATAATATTTTTTAGCATTGGAAGGTGTTTGGAAATGATTCACAACTAATAAGTTTCATGAATAATATTCAATATTTTTTGGGTTATGAGGTGGATTAGTGGGGATAGCATGAAACAAATGGTGAATTTGAAGTGATTGAATTTACAAAGGGAAACAACTTTCCCAAGGGATTGGTTCCAATAGAAATAATTTTTGATAGGCATGAAATGTAAAAAATGAAGGAGGAGGCCAACAATCCCTAAGATTATATAGAGGTCAATATTGGCTCAAGGACCAGTCCCATGATTATTAAAAATGGAAAGGGTGCCTCATAAAAAGAAAAGAAATGAATAGAGGAACTAATTTGAGGGTGTCAAGATGTGTTCACATTGTCATATTATGACCTGAAGTCATATAAAAGAGATATTATCTATCAATCCATCCCATTTAAGGAATATGTCAAACCCTTTAGGAAAAAAATGAGAAGAATCAATCCCAAGATCCTTCCATTCATGAAGAAATAACTAAAGAATTTGCTTGATACAAATATCATTTCTCCTACTTGACATGTACAATTGGTTTCTAATATAGTAGTGGTGAGGAAGAAGAATAATGAGATCCGATTTTGTGTTGATGTTAGGAATATCAATCCATTGACCCTTTGACGTAGAACCACTACCTCAGCAGGGCCTTCTTGACCTCTCAGTATTTGGATCTTCACTTCCTTTGAGCCGAAATGACTATTTCAATTCCCACTGGAACCTTCAACACTTGTATCCACAGGTCCTTGTTAGAATTTACACATGTGTGAACAAGAACAAGGCGTGAACCTCCACTCCACGTGACCACCAGTGTGACCATGACGTCATTCCAAAGAACACATCGCTATTTTGTGTGTCAGGGATTTGAGTTACAAGACGCCCCGACTCCTCCAAGTCCCGAAGTCCCGAAATGGACTAACTATCATTGGATTATCCCTTATCTCTTCTCCGATGTGACCCTCGGAAGCGACCTTGGGCCCAACCTTCATGCGCATCAAGATTTTGCGTATCAAGAAATTGCGATGTGACTTATATCCCTCCACCCGATAGCTGAAAGCACAATATTCCTCTTGAAACAAATCAACGGTCCAGATCCTTCTATCAATAAATGATCCAGATCATGTCACGGTTTCGCGTGTCATGACTTCCGGGTGATTCTTTCTTCTACACTTTGATTCTTGAAATGTTGAAACTTCAAAGCTCTAGATAAATAGCTCTTGTTGATCCCAATCTGATGGGTATTATTCCTCCTAGGCTTGTGAGTGCTGAAAGACTATCAGCCTTATCCTCTCCTTTAATTTGGTAGATCCAACGGTTCATGGAATTTGGGTATTTCTCCTGTCGAGAATTCAACCGTCCATTCTGATTTTGAATGGATTCAATCAAAATAACTTGGCGTCAAATCTTCTAGGTTTAACATATGCGAGGTGATTTCAACCCTTGTCATCCCTTCGAATTATTCAGAGTCTCTATCCTTCCTAATCTTGGTTTCTGTTGAAAAATCAAGGATTCTAACGGATTCTTGCATGCTCTATTGGACAACTGAGAGGGGGGGTGAATCAATTGTCACCACTCTTAAACAATTATGCTTATTTTAAACTCTTTACAAAGTAATCAATGACAATCACAATAATGCAGGGAAATAAGTAATAGCACATTCAACATCAATCACACATATGAGATACACAGAGACAGATATTTCCTCAGGAAACCCATAGAGGGTAAAAACATCTTCCTCTTTATATGATAAGTAATATTTACATTCTTTACATTATCATACATATGAGCACCAACTCATAATGTGGTTGCAACCTCTGTTTTGCAAGATGCTACTTGTTGAGAGCACCAACTCTCTGGTTTCTCTAAAACTAAGTAGAAGGAAGCACCAACTCCCTGTGTTTCTCTAGAACCAACTAGAAGGAAGCACCAACTCCTTGGTTTCTCTAGCACCAACTAGAAAGAAGAACCAACTCCCCAAGTGTTCCAGCAGCAACTGGATGGAAGCACCAACTTCCGATCATACAGGCACCAACCTGTAAAACAAAGAACAACAATTCTCCCTTCCACCACCCTGCCACCCTGGTTTCTCTGGCTGCAACCAAATGGAAGATACAACTCCCTGTGATCAAGTACCCACTTGAACCTCTGAGGACAACAATCCTCCCTAGCACCTCCCTTCCACCCTAACATATAATTTTTTTCTAATGAAACTTATCATAGTGATACAATATTTATCAATGGCTTACCAGACTTATCATTGTTTTGCTACACTGTGTTGCTCTGTCTGCATCAGTGTCTTCTGCACACTCCACTACGCTTTATGTTCTTCTCACATTATGCACTATGTGCCATATCCATTTAATCCACCATTCCTCTGATCTATAATTCAACTGTTGTACACTCCTCCTTCTATACCCCTCAAATTCTCTCCACAACAACAACCTTTCTCCTCTTTGTTCTACATACTTATAGTTTTTGTGCTCCTTGTGCATGCTGTCTCCCATGATTTTGCATGCTTTATCCATGTTGAGTGCTCTTCTTGATCATCATAGCAACTCTTCAGCTTCTCTGGTAGTTGAACTCATGCGTTTATCATCACTGCATGTTATGTCGAGATTCCTTCGACTCTGCAGCAGTCGAGACTCTTTTTATTTTATCTTACAACCGATCTCAACCTCTCTGTTGCAGTTATAGGCTTCAATGCCCTTCCAGCTGTCAATCACCTCTATGACCAGTCTTAATCCCACTGGAAGATTCCTTGAGACTCTTCTACTCCTCTGGAAATCACATAGAAGTCTCTTCTACTCTTCTGGTAGAAACCATCAGTGGTTTTTAGCAGTTACAGTGAAAACCTTGAAATGGAGGCTAGCTATACTAGCTCCTTCCACTTCCATGACCACTGACAGTGACCACTGACTACATAGACATTTCACCATTTCGGCATTTCGACATTCGACAATTCAACATTTGTGTGATCAAGTGTCTCAACACTCCCAGTCGCGATCCCAAAAATGGAGCTTGGTTTCACTAGATATTTCCTCCATCTTTTGTAGATGTGACCACTGGCTGTGACCACAGCCTTATTCGAAATTGCATTTCACAATTTCCCATTTTGTCATTTTGTCACTCCTGTGGTGAAGTGTTTCGACACTTCAACTCCTGGTATTTAGAACTCCGAAATGGAGTCAGATCAACGGTCTGGTATTTCATCGTTTTGCATTTTGGTGATTCGAAATTTTGACACTTCAAATCCTAGTATCTAGAAATCTGAAATGGAGTCAGATCAACAGTCTGGTATTTCATCGTTTTGCATTTTGGCGATTTAGCATTTCGACACTTCAAATCTCGGTATCTAAAACTTCGAAATGGAGTCAGATAAACGGTCCAATATTTCATCATTTCACATTTCGTCGATTTGGCATTTTGACACTCCTGTGGTAAAGTGTTTCGACCCTTCAATTCCCGGTATCCGGAACTCTGAAATGGAGTTATTTCCCGTTCTGTAAAACTCTTTGTTGGTGTGCCTATTTCTGTTTTTTTCACTTCACAACTTTCGGCTTCCTGTCGTGAGAGTCCTTGACATCTCCAACTCTCGATATCCGAATGTCCGGTATGAATTCTTTGACATTTCGCGACTTCGGGTTTCGTGACCTCGGGACTCTTGTGATGAAGAGCTTTGACTCTTGACTCCTCCAACTCCCGGTATCCAAAACTCCGAAATGGAGTCTTTGATATTTCACGATTTCATATTTCGCGACTTCGGGTTTCACGACTTTGGGACTCTTGTGATGAAGAGTCTTGACTCTTGACTCCTCCATCTCCTAGTATATGAAACTCCGGTAGATGTGCCTATTTCAGGAATTCAGGGTTTCACATTTCACGACTTCGAGACTTCTGTGTTGGAGAGTCTCGACTCTTGACTTCTCAATCTTCCAGTATCCGAAACTCTAGTATGGATTTTACGCTTTCAATATTTCCATGCAGTTATCCCTGAGCTGTTGATCTTCCTTGCCTTCATGTTTTCCATCAAATAAACAAGCACACTCTTGCACTCTTTGTGCACATCTGCACTATCTCTTCTGAGCTTACATTGTCCCTGTTTTTCCATCGCTGCATACTCTGATCTTGCCATCAATGACAAGCACACCTGCCTATAAACATTCCAACAATATCCCCCTTTGGCCTTGATGGAAACCGTGAATGGATGCGCTAATCTATTTGGACCTCCAACTATAGCATCCGGTCCGGACCACTCCTTTTCTCCCCCTTTGACATCAATTTCAAAGAAAACATTCTCCCCTTGAGATGTTGCAGTATTTTTAGGAGGTATCAGATATTCAATCAATACAAAACTCTCCCTAACAGGATGGACTCTCTTAGGTGTGAGATGGGATGAAACCCAACTTCTATCTGAGATATTCAAATGGTGTCTTGTCTAGGGGTTTAGTAAAGATGTCTACAATTTGTTCTGTGGTTGGAATGTAATGGACCTAAACAATCTGATTGGTGACCTGCTCTCTCATAAAATGATATTTTATGGGAATATGATTGGTATTGGAGTGGAATATAGGATTCTTGGACACACTAATGGCACTAGTGTTATCACAATGGATTGGGATCAGTGCAGCATATTTTACTTCCAAGTCTGCAAGTGTCTGAATCATCCATAATACCTGAGTGCAATAGGTAGCAGCAACAATGTACTCTGCCTATGTAGTTGATAAAGAAATGGAACCTTTCTTTTTACTCATCCATGCTACTAGAGAATATCCTAAGAAGAATGCACCTCCACTCATTCTTTTCCTTTCATCCATGCAGTTAGCCCAATCAACATCTGAGGAGGCTGATAATTGAAAATTTTGATTCTTAGGATACCATAGGCCATAGTTCATTATTTCTTTCAAATATTTGAATATCCTTTTGACAGCCAACAAATGACTCTATTTAGGTGCAGAATGATATCTTCGAACCATTCCAATAGCATGCATTATGTCTGGGCGAGATGTTGTGATGTACAACAGGCCACCGATATTTGATCTATATGAACTTTGATCAACATCAGGTGAGTCATCATCCTTACTTAATTTGCATCCAGTAACCATATGTGTGCCCACAGGTTTAGAGTCTTCCATTTGAAACCTTTTCAACATTTATCTTAGATATTTTTCTTGAGAAATGAACATCCCTTTTGACCTTTGAGTAATTTGCAGACTAAGAAAAAATGACAGTTCACCTATCATAGAAATTTCAAACTTAGAATCCATGGAAGAATAAAACCATTGTACCAATGAATCCTTATTACATCCGAAGATGATGTCATCTACATAGACCAATACGATGAGAATTTCATTATCCTCTGTTTTGATATACAGATTGTTGTCAATTGTTCCTCTCTTGAACCCTTTGTCTTTGAGATACGTATCCAGTCTGTGGTACCAGCCTCGAGGGGATTTTTTTAAACCATATAAATCTTTCTTCATCTTGCATACTAGTTCAAGGTTATCAGACAGTTCAAAACCCTCTGGTTGTTCCATATAGGCATCCTCACTTAAATCTCCATTTAAAAAATTTGACTTGACATCCATTTGATAGACTTTAAACCTTTTATGACAAGCATAGGCAAGAAACATCCTGATAGCTTCTAATATTTCTATGGGCGCAAATGTTTCATCAAAATCCAGTCCTTCTATCTGAGCATACCCTTTACAAACCAATCTTTATTTGTTTATGATAACTTGTCCCTGCTCATTCAACTTATTCTTAAAGATCCATTTGGAGCCAATGATATTTTTACCTTCAGGTCTTTGAACCATCTCCCACGTATTTTTTTTCTCAATATGATCAAGTTTGTCATTCATTTCTTTAACCCAATGGTCATATTTGCTAGCTTCATTAAAATTCTTGGGTTCTAGCATGGATATGAAAGCTATATGTGATTGTTCGGTGCTTTTGATTAGCTCCTTGGACGTGAACACCAGTTCACATCCTCTGTCACACATTTGACTTACATTGAGCAGATTATGTTTCATCCCATCTACAAGTAGAACATCTTGGGCTTTTCCTTTTCCATTACTTAAACTCACCATCCCTTTACTCTTAATTTTACCTAGAGCATCATTTCCAAAGGTTACGTTTCCTAATTTTCTTTCACTTAGACATAGAAACTTAACTTTGTCTCCCATAATATGTTTGGAGCATCCACTGTCTATATACCAAGGGTTCATTGTTCTTTGAGCTGACAACACTAATCCACACTTGTCACTTTCTTTCTTCTTCCAAAACTTGAAATTTTCAGTAGGGGAATTCAAATCTGGTTCATAGTTCTTTAATCGAAAGTCAACAGATTTATCTCCATACTTATGATAGATGTAGCATTCAATATCATTTTTCAATAGGTAAAAATTATTGTTGCAGCGTTGTCTACTCATTGACTATTGATTATTTCTTGACCTCCTTAGTTGCATGTCCCTAGAATTAATTTGGCAATTTGCAATCTGTGAAGGTTTTTTACTTGGCTGCATCATTATTTGTTGTGGCAAGTATTTATTCCTTTGAAATTTTATTTGCTCATGTCTAAATATTAAGGAACAATTTACAGCTTTGTGACCAAAGTTAAAACAGTAGAAACACTATCCATAGAAAAGTTCTTTGTACCTGGAAAAAGGTTGTCTTCTTTGAGCAAATCGATTTCTTCCATGCTGATGACATCTTTCAATAGGGAGCACATTATTTCTTTGCTCTACAGATTCAGTCCTGACACCTTGTCTTTTACTCGTCCTGGGTGACTGATTGTCTTCCTTTGTCTCTGTAGGTTTGTTGTTGTCATTGGTTGTAGAAATGACAAACTTGATGGGTTCTTCGTTTCTTGGCTTACCACTACTTGATCCCTCTTCATAACCCAAACTAGTTTTCAGCATTTGACTCCTTTGCTGATTTAGAATTGAGGCTAATCCTTCTAAGGCTTTGATACTTGATAGATTCTGATTATACAAGGCTTGAAACTTCTCCATCTCTTTCCTAGTTTTTACTACTTCTTGTTCTAGGGCTTCACATCTTCCCTTCTTTTCTGATAACTGTCATTTCATAATGTCTTTGATTTTCTTTTCCTCTTCTAATTACACTTTTAGTACAAAAAGGTCTTCATCAGGTTCTTTATTGTCTTTCTCAAAATGTATCAGCAATTGTCTTTGCTTTCTATTCTTAATTCTTAGTCTGTCAATCTCTTCCAGTGCACTGATCAGTTCTCCTTCCATGTCAACCACAACTTCTTCTTCATTAGCATCACTTCCTGTGATGTTATTATCATAATACACTTTGGCCATAAGTATGAAGTCATTTATTTTATCTTCAATAGAGGAGTCATTGTCTTCATCATCTGAAGGATCATCATCATTGTTTACGCAAATCAGTTTTCTTCTTAAAGTTATTCTCTTTAAATAAATTTGTGTGTTTGTACTTCTCCTCATAATCACATGTATGATCCTTTCCTTTGTGGTGACATTTATTTGCAAAATAACCTATCCTACCACAGTTGAAACATTTGAAAGGCAGTTTACCTTTGTATTTTCCTGATCCCTTCTTCAGTCTCTTCACAAATTTTGCCTCAATTTCATCGGGCTCAGAATCCTCATTCTTGTATTCTTTAAATGATGCTTATCTGAAGGTGGGTTTATATTTAACTATTCTCATTTCATATGCAGTCAATGTTCCTAGAATTTGATCAAACTCCAAGGTTTTTAGATCATTAAGTTCTTCTATATCAGAGACCTTTGGGTTGAACCTATCTGGGAGAGATCTCAAGATTTTCTGAACTAAAGAAGGTTCCTCAATTTTTTCACCAATTGCTTTCATTGCATTTACCATTTATTCTACTCTTAGAAAGTATTTTCCAATAGTCCCATCTTCCTTCATCTTCAGTTGTTCAAACTGTATTCTGTAGGTTTGAAGCTTGGCGTCCTTTACCTTTTCATTACCTTCATAACTACTAATGAGTTTGTCCCACATTTATTTGGTAGTTCCTAGGTGCATAACTTTTACAAATTCTACTTCTGCAAGACCACTCAAGATAGCATTCATAGCCTTAGCATTGAATATAAATTCTAGCTTGTCATCCTTATTAGCTAGTACAACTATCTTTACATAACCAAAATCTACCACATCCTAGACATCTGCACCTAAAGCCATTATCTAGGTTCTCATTCTAACTTTACAGAAGGAAAATTTTGTTCCATTAAATAGAGGGGATTTATTGGTTGAATTTCCTTCATGGCTTGACATGTTTAAGATCTAGGATATACCCTTAGATAAAAGGGGCCGACACTGATACCAATTGTTGGACAACTGAGAGGGGGGGTGAATCAATTGTCACCGTGCTTAAAAAATTATTCTTATTTTAAACTCTTTACAAAGTACTCAATGACAATCACAACAATGCAGGAAAATAAGTAATAACACATTCAACGCCAGTCACACATATGAGATACACAGAGACAGATATTTCTTGAGGAAACCCATAGAGGGTAAAAACCTCTTCTTATTTATATGATAAGTAATATTTACATTCTTTACATTATCATACATATGAGAACCAACTCATAATGAGGCTGCAACCTCTATTTTGAAAGCTGCTACTTGCTGAGAGCACCAACTCTCTAGTTTTTCTAGCACCAACTAGAAGGAAGCACCAACTCCCTGCATTTCTCTAGCACCAACTAGAAGGAAGAACCAACTCCCTGGTTTCTCTAGCACCAACTAGAAGGAAGCACTAACTCCCTGCATTTCTCTAGCACCAACTAGAAGGAAGCACCAACTCTCTAGTTTCTCTAGCACCAACTAGAAGGAAGCACCAACTCCCCAAGTGTTCTAGCACCAACTGGATGGAAGCACCAACTTCTGATCATACATGAACCAACCTATAAAACAAATAACAACAGTTCTTCCTTGCACCACCCTACCACCCTGGTTTCTCTGGATGCAACCAAATGGAAGCTACAACTCCCTATGTTCAAGCACCCACTTGAACCTCTGAGGAAAACAGTCCTCCCTAGAACCTCCCTTCACCCTAACATATAATTTTTTTCTAATGAAACTTATCACAGTGATACAATATTTATCATTGGCTTACCAGACTTATCACTGTTCTGGTACACTGCGCTACTCTGTCTGCATCAGTGTCTTCTGCACACTCCTCTATGATTTATTTTCTTCTCACATTATGCATTGTGTGACATATCAATTTAATCCACCATTCCTCTACTCTATATTTCAGCTCCTGTACACTCCTCCTTCTACACCCCTCAAATTATCTCCGCAACAACAACCTTTCTCCTCTTTGTTCTGCATACTTATAGTTTTTGTGCTCCTTGTGCATGTTGTCTCCCATGCTTTTGCATGCTTTGTCCATGTCGAGTGTTCTTCCTGATCATCATAGAAACTCTTCAGCTTCTCTGGTAGTTGAACTCATGCATCTATCATCACTCGGTGTTATGCTAATATTCCTTCACCTCTCCAACAGTCAAGACTCTTCATCTTCTCTCTTACAGTCAAGCTCAACCTCTTTGTTGCAGTTATAGGTTTCAACGCCCTTCCAGCTGTCAATCACCTCTATGACTAGTAGTCATCCCACTGGAAGATTCCTTGAGACTCTTTCACTCCTCTAGAAATCACACATAAGTCTCTTCTACTCCTCTGGCAGAAACCATTGATGGTTTCTGCCANGTTTTTAGTAGTTACAGTGTGAACCTTGAAGTGGAGCCTAGCTATGCTAGCTCCTTCCACTTTCATGACCACTGGCTACATAAACATTTAACCATTTCTGCATTTCGGCATTCCTGTGATCAAGTGTCTTGACACTCCCATATGCGATCCCCGAAATGGAGCTTGGTTGCACTATCTCTTTCCTCCATATTCCGCAGATGTGACCACTGGTTGTGACCACATCCTTATTCGAAACTTCATTTCGCAATTTCTCGTTTCGACATTTCAACATTTCGGCACTCCTGTGGTGAATTGTTACGACACTTCAACTCTCGGTATCTGAAACTCTGAAATGGAGTCAGATCAATGGTTTGGTATTTCATCATTTCGCATTTTGGTGATTCGGTATTTCGGCACTTCTGTGGTGAAGTGTTTTGATAGTTCAACTCTCGGTATCCAAAACTCCAAAATGGAGTCAGATCAACAGTATGATATTTCATCATTTCTCATTTCAATGATTCATCATTTTGGCACTCCTGTGGTGAAGTGTTTCAACACTTCAACCCCTGGTGTTTGGGACTCCGAAATGGAGTTATTTCCCGGTCTGCGAAACTCTTTGTTGGTGTGCCTATTTTGGTTTTTCGCACTTCGCAACTTCGAGATTTCTATCGTGAGAGTCCTTGACATATCCAACTCCTGGTATCTGAACCTCCAGTATGAAGTCTTTGAAATTTCACAACTTTGGGCTTTGTGACTTTGGGACTCCTGTGATGAAGAGTCTTGACTCTTGACTCCTCCATCTCCCGGTATCTGAAACTCTCGTAGATGTTCCTTTTTCAGGATTTCGGGTTTCGCATTTCGCATCTTCGGGACTCCTATGTTGGAGAGTCTTGACTCTTGACTTCTCAATATTCCGGTATCCGAAACTCCGGTATGGATTTTATGCTTATGATATTTCCATGTAGCTATCCCTGTGTTGTTGATCTTCCATTCCTGCTTCTTTTCCATCAAATAAACAAGCACACTCTTTCACTCTTCGTGCAACTCTGCACTATCTCTTATGATCTTACGTTGTCCCTATTTTTCCATCACTACATACTCTGATCTTTCCATCAATGACAAGCACACCTGCCTGTAAACATGCCAACACGCACTCCTTGCACCATTCACAATAACCTCTGGTTATTGACAACTTCAAACCTGTGCACTCCTTGTGACAAAATTTCTCCAAAAACTCACTTGGGTTGGTAATTTATAAGACTTATCCTCAGCCTGGGCATACTTTGCATGACTCTATTCTACACTTTCACTCAGCGGGTATAAGAATAACTCTATCTCTCATGATCTTCTTTTCAGATAAAACTCAGAATTTCATCAACACACTCCTTGAGGACTTTCAATGCACTCCTTGCAAGAATTCTAAGGATGAGTAGAAATTGAATCTTACACTCCCTCTCTCACAGACTTCATTCATTAAACATAAAATCATGAGCATACATAGAATTGAAACAAAATGCATAACAAAGTATATAAGAAAACTGTAAAACATACCATTCAAGATATGTAAACAGTAACCATAAACACCATGAAATTGAGTCAAAGGATTCTTTATATTAACTCAAGTGCTTCTATACATGGATTCAGTAGTAACAACTATTTGCTTATACGACTTCTACAACTCTATTCTTATTTTTTCTCCTATGCTCTCCTGCTTCTAAGATTCTATTCTTACAATGAGAATAATAATACAATACAATACATACGAGGGAGCTTTCTAGAGTTTTCCCTCCTACAACCTCAATCTATCTAATTGAATTAAAGACTAAAACTACCTTACATTTACTACAATATATACCTCCAATCGATAGATGAGAGAAAATGCTCAGGCTCTGTGTTACAATCCTTGAACATTTAAGGGAAATAACTAACTCCCAACTATTGCATTAATGTTCCGTCTTTTGAAATTCAAAATGACTTCAAAATGTGCGCTAGTGCATATCTAGTTGTCTTCTTCTTGTGCTTTCCTTTCTAAATATGGTCGTGCATCACCTTTAAAGATAATTAACCCTTACAAAATATGGAGAATCTATTACAAAGAGTTACAGGAGAATGAATGGAGTGCATGATTGAAGGGTTTTCAGGGTACAATCAAGTCTTGGTGAAAGAAGAGAATAGAAATAAGATTCCATTCACAACCCCATGGGGATGTTATGAATATATTAGAACTTTATTTAGATTGATGAACATAGGATCAAATTTTCATACCGAAATGGATTTTTATTTTAAGGATGTATTCATAAGGATCATATAGATCTACTAGGATGATATAATTATGTTATCTAGGGAGAGAGGGGATCACGTGCATCACTTTAAGAAAGTGTTAAATATGTGTGAGAAAACAATATATCCTTGAACCCATGGAGGTTAGTTTTCGGTGTCAATTAGGGTAATATTCTTAGAAATTACATTTACAAAGATGTCAAGATGGATCCCTCCTAGGGAGATGTTATTTAGTAAATTCCCTTTCCTAAAATAAAAAGGGAAGTTCAATATTTCTTTAGAAATATAAACTTTATCAGAAGATTCATTCCAAACTTTGTTGAGATTAGCAATTTTGCCTTTATTTTTTTTAAAAGGGATCCAAATTCCAAGTGGGATGATAAAAATAGGGGATCCTTCAAGATGATCAATAATTCTATAGCTATGGCACTATCCTTGGTGAGTTGAGGCTATGCTAAGGATTTTTAGGTATTTTATTTTTCCTTGTATGAAATGATAGAATGTTTCTTGTTTGAAAAGAATGATCAAAACATGGAACAACCTATAAAATTCATGAGAAAATAAATTAGGGACTCATAATTGAAATACACAATGATGGAMAAGAAAGTGTATKCTCTCATGAAATATTTAAAATACTTCAYGYCTTATGTGGGATACTCAAATATTATTCCACACATCCCTCATGTTATCATTAAGGACATATTCACACAACATGATTTTTTTGGATATCTATGGGAAATGGGTATCTAKAATTCAAGAGTATGATATGGAGATCATACCTACAAAATTKRTGAAAATACAAGGCCTCGATGRGAATTAAAAAGAATTGGATATGGATCAAGAAGAAACCCTTGTGATGGTGTTTTTTTTTTCTAGATGAATTGGAGACACATGAGTTATATGTGGACATCATTTATTAATTCAAGTATATAACATGTCCATACCACCTTGATGATTATAAGAGAAGGGTCTTGAAACCGGTTGGGATAGGAAAATAACTACATAAGATAAGAAAGGTTCTGAAGGTAATGGTGTTTTCTAAAGACACCATTGCACCGAAGAACATATGATATGCATGATCCKATGGTGATAAACCAATTTAAGGGAGCATCTATAAAACAATTTGGATATGAAACAAACTAAAGAAACGTGGATTTCATCGATTGTAACTTTCGATGAAAAGTGGATCTAGAATCCGAATGTGGACATGATCAACCATATTTATTTGATGGTTGGCCCAAGGAATTGGTCAACTCCATTAATTCGATAAGGTGAGTTTTACCAAGGAACACAATTTTCCAACACCCCATCGTAAACTAAGAATGGAGGAAAACAAATTACATATCACACATATCCCCCCCTTAATTTGTTATGACCGTGAAATATAATAAAAAATAGTAAAACAACACTCTTGAAGAAGTCTCAACATTGCCAACATCAACTCTGATCAAAACATGGTACACAAAAATCATATCCAAGACCTTTTCTAAGTGAATTTATTGCAATGTTAATAGGAACAAGAATAGCCCACCCATTATTCCCAAGTCTTCCTCTGGTATATCTCCTCTTGTTCAATAGTGAAGAACCAATAGTGGTAGTTTGTTTTTCAAATCTAGGGGAAACAACGCTATCATCAGTTTGATTAAAAATAGTTGTAATAAAATCAATAGTATCCAAGGTGAAAGAAAAAATCGGTGATCATGGTAGCCCAACAACAATAGTATTCTTCTCAAAATTCTTAGTCGACAAACATCTTTTTGAAGACTATGTTTGCAGTCCTACAATCCCCAAATAGTGTCATCATTCTCAGTAAGTTGTAGTAGTAAGGCATCATAATTTACATTCAAATCATGATATTCATCAAAAAAATGGTTGTTATCGACTTAAAGAGGAGAAAGTAGGAAACCTCAATAGTTATTTGGGAATTAGTTTCCATCAACTCATATATTTTCATTTCCAAGGAAACATTTTTTGAATGAGAAAGAGATTTCAATTCTTCTAGATCATGAACAATATCTTATTTATCTTGAAATTCAACTGCAAGAGTCTGGAAAAAGTATTCCATCATTATTTTGAGGGAATAAACCCTCCTAGATTTATTAGCTAGAGTAGTTTGGAACAAGACAACTTTAGTCTTCAACTCATTTTTCAAACCTTCATTCTCTATTTATAACAAATCAACAACAAACTTCAAGGTAGTGAGTTCTTAATAAAGTTGATAAATGACCTTGTTCTCATAGAGCTCCAACAATCATTTACCGATATTAATAAATTATTCACAATGCAACAAGTCACTAATTGAAGACTAGTTATCAATAGAAGAACACAATAATATAGTTTCCTTTAATATCACAATGAGTGTGCAAAGAAATCAAGTGAATATACAAAAATTGTTGTGTTGAAATATCACCGGTCGACTAAGTCATTTATATACCAGTGGAAAATAACAATAAATGGTATTTAATAGGCTCAATCGACCATATACTTGGTGTATTAGTTAATCCAATATTTCTGAATATGCCACAGGGATACCTTCAAATATTCATTGAAGCATATTAACGTTATATTAGGGTAATACAACATCCAAACTTACAAACAATTTTTTAGAATGGGTTTGTAAGTTGACCGAAAACAAGGAAAAACGAAAGCTATTAAAACTTCCAATACAGGTTTATAAGTGAGCTAGGACATTCATTCTCTAATAGTGCACATCAAAAAAATTCTTGTTATGTCAGAAACCATTTGATCCAATCCCCTTTCCATTCAACAACCAAGAGTAATAGGGTGTATTTTCCTATCGATGTAGTCAAGTCACAACAAAGGTTTGATTGAACCTTGAGTGCATTGATTCTTTACCCAGTTGGTAAAAAGAAATAGGGTTTATCTTGATTCGATGGAAAATAAAAAATTGATAATTTAGTCAAAAGGCAGTTAGTCATACCTACCCACCAATCAGAAATGATATGTGGGTCAACTATAAGCTAGTCAATTCAAAGAGAACACTAGATCTAGGGCATGCATGTACAAAGACTGGTCGATCAACTACAAGCCAGTAAAAGTGAGTCGAGACCAAAGCATTCAAGCTCACAATAGGAGGAGCAAAGGCCAAAGACTTTGGATACTTCCAAATTATTCTAAATTGGGAAAACACAGTAGATCAGGAGGGAGGAGTTGCGACAACCTTCATATAAGTTGTGGGGAGATATTTGGACTATTATATCTATGTCCAAAAAAAAAAAAGATGTGCATAGCTAAAGAATAGATACTAGCCATTGGATATGGGCACGTGGATCGACAATAGTTGGATCCAGGTAATCCCACAAGGCTTTAACGATTTTTATGTGCAAGGAGTGAGGACTCATCGAAGTCTCGAAGTATTGAAGTTCCAGAGTGAATCACAACCATCCATTGTTTCGGAGGGACAGGTAGAAGAATATTAGAAGGTCCAAGAAATAAATCTTCCAAATATTTGCTTGGAGCAAAGAGAAACTTCACAAAGTCACAAAGGATGAAGTAAATATGGATTGTTGAATCCATGAGAGACATGTGACAAAGATCCATTTTTTTCAGAGGAAAAACACTTATGAGAAAAATGGGTAAGGTGAAGCCAAAACAACAAAAGTCATGAAGTAGTGAAGTCCATTGTGATCATCAATTTGAGGAGGAAACATGTCACTAGATCATGGACTTGCGAGAAAAGAGAAAGGAGGAGGAGGATCTGTTGACCAGAAGTTTTCCGAAGCTACAGAGGTAAGATCCCATCCTAGCCATCATTTTCTTAGACATGTGGCATCAGATCTGTCACTTTGGTGATAGAGTAATTCGGAGGAAATTGAAGAGTAAAGTCATGAAGGCCAAAAATATCAAACATTGAAGTCAAAAAGAATAGTTGATAGATGGAGGGACATGTGGAGCATGGAAATTCACTTTGGATAAAAGTCACTTTGGAGGAATTGAGGAGCGAAGGCGCGAAAAGTCTCAAAGTCTGAAGAGTCGAAATCCATATGAACCATCCATTGGAAATGGATGTGTAGTGGAAGATCCATCAGTTCATAGGATTGACACTACATAAAAATAAGAGTAAGGGGGTGTTGAATGCAATTCCCCTAAAGAGGAATTATTGGCACTCGACCAAGTTTTGGTAAATCTTGGCCACGTTTGACCACTTTTTGGACTTCAATAGGTTGGCTGAAGATGGAGTGCCTAGGTGGAGATGATATTGTGGGATCTCAACTATTTTTCGGGCTTATGGACCCATAAAAGGATTCATTAGGGTTTTTGTAACAGGTTATGGGATGTTGGACCATGGGTTCACCCATGATTAGGAATGTTTGTAAATGTAAAATTATAAATAAGTAAGAATGTAATGTAGAAGAGCTCGATAGTTTGGAAGGCTAAGTGAAATAACTTTTGGGTTGCTTAGTGCAACAGCCTTTGTATGTAAGGCTTTGTGCTTAGTAGAGGAGTTGGCCTTGTTCCTTGACATGATTTTGGGAAGGTGGATCTGGTGCTTAATGCGCATATCACCTGTCTGGTGTGAAGCTAGGCTCTATGGATTTGTGCATAGGAGCAAAATAATGTAAGAGATTGAAGACTAATAAACAAGAATAAGAAGTTGGTGGACGTAGCCCCACACTGGGGTGAAAAACGTATATCATATGTTGATGGTTTTCTTTGTGCTATGATGTTATGTTATAGATATGCTTAGTGCATTGAATTATATGAATGATAGATAGATCTATGAATGCTTAGTGATTTGTTCATGTTGAATGTGTTAGATGTAACGTTTGATGCTAAGTGTGATGTGTATTTTTTCATTGCTACTGCGTCGATCTATACTTAGGGTTTGATATGTGATGTGAATAAATATAATGAATTAATGTGTGTTGTTCCTAAGTACTTTGTGAAGTGTTATAATCAAATATCTATGTCTCGGATTGGTTATAGACACCTGAGTCCTATAACCCCCCTTCCTCTACCTCATGTGAGACTTCTCCTTCTTGGAAGGTGTTTCCGAAAGGGCTAGTAGTTAGGGTTTTGTTGGTGCATTGTTGAAGCATTGAACCCTGGGTATTCCCTTGTTCCAACAAATGGTTCTGTTACCGAGAATTGAAACTGTGATTGTTGCGAACTAAAAGAAAAGATAATCTTTGTGCATAGATCTACTACTTTAATGCACACTACTCTACTTGACCTACACATCTTTGTTCCAAGAGAGTAAGTTGTTCTGAAGAAAAGAGGTAATATCTTGAAAGAGGAAAATATTTATGATTTGATAGGGTAAGATAAGTGGGAAATTTTTGTTTTGAAAGCATGAATCTAGGTATGTTTGATAGATTTGGTCCTAGCCTGAAATCTAGGGAACAGTTAGAAGAAAAAGTTGATATGAATAAATGTGATAGAAATAGAGAAAGATATGTTATTCCTATGCATAGGCAAAATATTTGGACTAATAAACGGATGTAGGAACCTAGAAAGAATTTTTGCAGTTTCCAGGTCCAACACAATGATCCTAGTGCGCAGTATAGGAGAAGTTGGGGAACATATAAGAGGAAGCGAGGATTAACCCTATGTTATAAATGAAAAATAACAAGACATATTTATAAGGAATTCCTTGGTGCAGGTCCTAATTGTCTTTGTTGTAAAGTTGTTGGTCATAAAGTTGAGGATTGCCCAAGAATGATTGCTAAAATTGAACAAATGAACATGAGTTTAGAGAATAAGAGCATGTTATAAAATCAGAATGAGAAAGGATCAGAGGAAGTTCAAAATCCATCAGAACGACTAAAAGAAGTAATGGATGATCACAAAAATGTCAGTTTACCAAATATCATGAAAGAAAAACAACGCATAGATACAAGAATAGGAGACTTTGACATAGACTGTGTCTTGGATGAAGAAACATAAGTAAATATTATGCCAGAAAGAAATTGGGAAATTTTGGGAAAGCCTACTATAGTACCTTCTTTGGGAAGGATAGGTTTATTCAAAGGAAACATGGTAGCCCTATGTGGAAGATTTACTAATGTGCTTGTTATCATCCATCGAACATCGACTCAAGTAGAATTTCAAGTTATTAGATTTGTTGAGAACAACATGCCTTTTCCACTTTTGTTAGGAACGACTTGGATCGAGAAGGTTCATACTAGAAGGAAAGCAGAGGAATAAGATATAGAAAAGAAAAAGAAATAACTAAGAGATTTCATAGCTAGGAAAATAAATCGACTCATAGAAGAATGAGAAGTTAAGTCGAAGCAGTAGAAGGAAAGAGAATTAGTTATTGAGGTTGAAAGAATGCAATAAGGTTTGAAGGACTTATCCATGCAAGAAAAAATTATATCCACCCAAGAAGTGGTAAGAGGAGGGATATTAACCTTGAACCCTTTGGAAGTACATCAACGATGCAAAGCTACTATGTAATGAGAAGATAAGAATAGGAATGGAAAGAGGAATACAAAAGTAGTTAGAGAGACTCATCCCAAGGAAGGAAGGCAAGCAATCTCAGTAATAGAAAATCCAAGTTAGAAAAACTAGAGGACGTTATAGAATAGAATTCACAGGAGGCAAGATTGAAGGCCCTGAACCTCACCGGAATAGAAGAACTATGCAGAATGGGACTTCACCTCAACAAAGCTATATGACCATTAGAGGGGCCCCAACCATTAGAACGACTCTTCGTGATGGCTAGGAAATGAATTTATGGGAGAATAGATTGTGTTTCGGTCATTTAGACTGCACCATAACGAACGGATTCACATTAATGGAGGCATTCCTATCTATTAGAGGAATCCTTTACAAAACTCACTTATTTAACCCGTCAGACGTTGTGCCGGGACCACTTTTCTCTACCTGTGATTATCTGAGACAATAAAAAAATTTATTGTGTGTGTCGATCTCTGCTATCATACCTTGCCATCTGCTTTTTACCCCACTATCCATTCACCTAGCTGGACCTATTTGTTAACAGTGATAATGTCGACCGATCGCACTGAGCTAGAGAATTCCGAAGTTTTGAAGAATTTTATGGCTAATAAATCTATTTCTAAAGGAATACAGGTGTCATCGACTAGAGGACTGTAGGCTTCTCCCTCGATTGGACGACGCTTGGGCCTTACTAACCCCTCTACTGAGAAGTGAAGAAAGCATCATGATGATTTGGCTAATGCAAATCATATCCCGACGATCTTACCTGATTACATCCCACCTTTGGTTGGTGCAGTTAACCATGACAACATCCCATGGGAGTTTCAGTACACCTTGATCACCATGTACATACCGAAGGGGATACACGTATTTGGAAGCTAGTTGGGACAAATCCCATCTTTGAAGAACAGTGATTTCAACCTTGGAGACATAAATAAATATGTGATTCCCACACCCCATATATATTTGATGAAGATGACTGGGAAGAAGCATTGCATCCTGTCCCAGCCTTGGATAAAGGAGATCGTGCAGTACACGATACTCAATGTGATGAATATCCCTCACTTTTTTCGATATCAGGAGGTTAACGCTTGTGTTAAAATATTCTTTTCATGCTATCATGGAGGATACATGTGCCTCGATAGGTGCATCACTATGGATCTGACACTGATCCACCCGATCATAGGACTGATAATGCAAGGAACTGACCCTTAGCAGTTCTACCCAGGGAAGACTTCAGATCACTCCCTGGAACAACGCATAAAGGAGGATTATGGAAAAGTTGACAAGGGAAATCGAGGCTACAAGGTATCCTCCATACAGGATGGCTCAATTCACCTAGCTTGCCAACTCATTGTTGGAAATCTCTTCTAAAAGAACCACCCCACACAGGTCACTGAGTTCGTGGTGGACCTTGCAGGAAAATGCATGGAAGGTATGCAGATGAATTGGGCAAGCTACCTCATCAATGAACTTGAGAAAGACTTTTGCAAAGTGCAGTATCAGGGATACGATTTCCATTTCAGCTAGTTGCTTGTGTTGATTGCATTTGTCGCTTGGAAAATGCTGGAAGGATCTACCTTCCCGGAGATTGAAACTTTGGAGTCATTGGCCACGAAGTTCCCAATCCTATGGTACATGAATGACATGTCAAAGAAGCGGCAGTCGAACACAGTGTTCCATGCCTACTATCAACAGTTGAAGGTTTCCATAGAATATGTTTTGCACATGAATACGCAAACCTTCAACCAATAAATACCATTAGCTAAGCTCCACACAGACCCACATTTTATTTATATCACTACATCCAAGGATGAGAGAAAGGAATAACTATATTCTTAATATAAGCTGATCGACGAAGACATGGTGTCGATCACAAAGGAGTGGATGGAAAAGTTTCTTGTACCGGTTGATGATGTAGAACTCTCTGACCCTGACATCATAAGAAGCCCCTTGGTCACTCAGTTTCAGCATGGAGGACAATCAAGTGTGAAGAAGAAAAAGAAGAAGGAGGAAGTTTAGAACATAGAGACTGATGAGAAGGATAGTGCCTAGGAGGAAAGTGGACCATGCTCACCCGCAGGAGGAGGAGGAGATGAAGTAAATCAAGAAGGAGGAGGGGATGAGGGAGAAAAACAAGGAGAAGGAAAATATACACCACTGAAGGACTCCCCTATCGAGCCCAAAACATCGAAAAAGAAGAATATTTCTCCACATAAACCTTCAGCAAGAAAGAAGACACATGCCAACAAACCCTATATGGAGGCCACCCTCACAAAGGATGACATCAGTCTAGTCCGTGAAGCAATGGATGATGTGTCTGAGGAATTCTTACAAAGATTATAGCATGAATCAAGAGGATTTGTGTGTAAGAGTTGAAAAGGAGATGAAAGATACACAACAAACCATTTAAATGAGTCACGCAGTACATACTGCACCTTCCTTGTCAGATACCACAAAATTGGGGGATGAGCTTGCCCAATTAAGGAAATTAGGATATGCAATAGAGGCTCTACTTCAACGAGTCCAAAAAGAAAAGGAGTAGGCTACAAAATCCTTGAAGAAAGAGAAAGATGAGATATTGGAGCAAATACGAGTTGCGCGGTACTATGTGACCTCTTATGAAAATGCGAAGGATATGTTTCGAGCGATGCTCAAAGAGGAGAAAGTGAAGATCCAAAGGAAAAAGGACTAGATGCTCACAAAGCAGACTGCAGTCAAAGAAGTGGTGAGAAAATCACTTCTCTCTATGCCATTATTGGCACTTGAAGAACATGAGGCAGTTAAGGTTCAATTGATGAAGCTCCCTGAGGCCATTCAACAACTTCAATCAAGGGTAACGAAGTTGAAGATTCAAGCAAGGGTAACGGATTTGGAGCTTCAAGAAGTACGAAGAACTCCGTAGGAAGTGGGCGATGAGAGAGAAGAAGACACTAAAAGTGCAGTGGAAAGGATAATATTCCTTGCCTCGAAATGAAAGAAACTAAGTGAAATAAGAACATAGACCTATGAATGCCTCATGAAATATCCTGAGCTTAGGAAGTTGGAAGCACAACTATAGGAGGCACACCAACAAGCACTGATAGTTAAAGCATAGATGAAGTCACTCACTACGGTCAAGAGAATGAAGAGATCACAAAAATAGTGCGTGACCCAACAACATATCACTTCTATCCAGGGAAGAGTCATGGAAGTCACACAAAGGCTACAACCAGTGCCGGAAGAATATTGCATGGTTTTTGAAGAGATTGAAGGACAAGGAATGCAACTGGACCAAGTGGTTGCAATAGTGGAACAACGCATGAAAGGGCCAATTACAAAAGCTCAGGCGAAGCAACAGGTGGAAGAAACTCGAGGTAAGCTCGAGGCCTTTGAAGCAATAGTGCCTAGATCTAAGTGAGTTGAGACGAGTCACAGGTGAGTGTTGGGGTCATGTTGGCCCTCGACCAAGTTTTGGGAAATATTGGCCACGTTTGACCAGTTTTTTGACTTCAACAGGATGGCCGAATATGGAGTGCTTAGGAGGAGCTGATATCGCGAGATATCACTAATTTTGCAGGCTTATGGACCCAGAAAGGGGATCATTAGGGTTTTTGTAATGGGTTATGATATATTGACCCATGGGTTTACCCATGATTAGGCCTTTTTGTAAATGTAAAAGTATAAATAAGTAAGAATGTAATGTAGAAGAGGTCAATAGTTTGGAAGGCTAAGTGAAAGATGTTTTGGGTTGCTTAGTGTAACAGACTGTGTATGTAAGGCTCTTTGCCTAGTAGAGGAATTGGCTCTGTGCCTTGACCTAATTTTGGGAAGGTGGATCTTGTGCTTATTGCAAAAATCACCTGTCTAGTGTGAAGCTAGGCTCTATGGCTTTGTGAATAGGAGCATAAGAATGTAAGTGATTGAAGACTAGTAAAGAAGAAGAAGAAGAAGTTGGTGGGTGTAGCCTCACACTAGGATGAACCTCATATATCATGTGTTGAGGGTTTGATTTATTCTATGATGTTATGTTGCATATATGCTTAGTGCATTGAGTTATATGAATGATAGATAGATCTATGAATTATTAGTTCTTTGTTCATGTTGAATGTGTTAGTCCTAACTTTTGATGCTAAGTGCTATGTGTATTTTGTCATTGCTACTGCACCGATCTATACTTAGGGTTTTATCTTTGTGAATAAAGATAATGAATTAATTTGTGTTTCTCCTAAGTACTCTATGAAGTGTTACAATCATAGATCTGTGTCCCATCTTGGTTACAGACACTTGAGTCCTATAACCACCCATGCCTCTACCTCAAGTGAGACTTCTCTTGCTTCGCAGGTGTTTTTGAAAGGCCCAGTAGTTATGATTTCGTTGGTCCATTGTTGAAGCGTTGAACCTTGGGTCTACCCTTCTTCCAACAAGAGTCAAAGGACAATCTTAGTGGTTGATCGAGATGATGACATTGCACTCGATGCATAGATTCTTGTAAATAATACTTTGGGGAAAAAATGTGTTGGAACATTTGGAGCTCCCGAGGATGAAGTTTCGAAGGGGATCATAGTCATTCGATGTTGGAGGAACATGAGGCATAGATCTCATCTGGACAAGTTCACCAGTTCAAGGTTTAGGTAAAAGGGCTTCAACTGCAGTCAAAATAGTTGTAGCCCGAAATTCTAAAGAACCTTATGGTTTAGCCCCAGTTCATATCCTGATATCATATAAGGAGAGGGGATAGCAGAAGGAGCTAGTGCCCGCAAATATAAATTTTCGAAAGAACCAGGAAAAGGGCCCACAAGTTACATATGACCTATGCCTAAGGTGATAAAGGGTCCTGTGTTAAATGAATTTGGGGGCTAGCAGTGTCCCGAGGAGATAATTCATCTCAAAGACTTGAACAATCCTAGATCTAGTGGTCGAGAAATCCTAAGGAGTGAAGGGGGATCTGTCATAATCGTATCAAAGCCAAAAATTTAATTTATGTAAGCAAAGGAGACCAAGGAGATAGTTTGGTACCATCAAGCAGTATCATAAGCTAAATTTCATTTGTAGACAACAGGTGAAGGAGGAGACAGGGTGTTGATTCCCTATGAAGTGATTGTTTGCAAGTGTGTAGAAGTCAATAGACAATCATGTGGGTTGTAGGAGATTTTGAAGAAGCTCTCAGTTGCAGGGTAATCCACAGATTTTCCAGGAGGGAAGGCAGAGGTGAAAATCACTACTGAATGCCATAGAAGAGGTCGATAAGGACACCGCTAGTGGAAAAGTAAATAACATATGGATAAAGATATCAAGGAGATTAGAGCATAAATGGAGAGGCTAATTTTGAAGATGCAGCGAGAATCCCAGGTATATTGGAGGTATGAGTGGCCCATGAAGGAAAGAGTAAAATGGCCTATCTAGAATTTGCTTTCTAGGCGGCAACAAAAATTGTTGAGGAGGTGGTTGCGGGAAGTTGAAACCCTCATTGACATAGAGAATATGGTTTGATTCTGTGAGGGAGTAGATGGAGAAAACCTTTGTGATGAGGGGGAGAGATCAAGTAGATATCTCATAGACTTCCAAGAGGGAAGATATAAACTTTCAAATTGCCAGGAGGGAAATGAGATGAGATCAGTTGGAGATATCATAGATTTCCAGGAGGGAAGAGGTGGAAGTTCATATTTCCAAGAGGGAAATGAGTAGATATCAGTGAGGGATCTCACAGATTTCCAAGAGGGAAGGACAAAAGTTTCGAGTTTCTAGGTGGGCACATATGAAGTGAGACTATATGAAAGTATCAAGAACTTAGAGGTCATTTAGAATTAGCTAGGAATGCTAACCAAGGAGGAGGATCAAATATGCATCATGATCATTGGGGGAATCAATATAGTCATGCCACATAGCCTAGCAAAGGCTAGTGTGTGTAGTGCGAATGAGGAGGTGATGCAACAAGCATCTGAGGAAGAGGTTTTGGGGCCAAATGTTTGTGAAGATAATATTTTGTGTACTACAGATGCAACATAAGAGATACAACCAACAATGAATTTCATAAATGAGGAGAAGGAGAAGACATCAAAATCTGCCCCAATAGAAGGAGAAGAGAATTCAATAGAATTGCTTAGAAATTTCAACCAAGAAGTTGAAAAGGAGATGATTGCAACACTAGAGCTTGTAGAAGAAGAGGAAGAAGACAACACGGACTTGAGTAATCTGTATAGGGAACTGGAAGCCCTAGAGAGAAGAGTGATAATGGAAATTCATCACATCCAACAGGCCAGGTTGAAAACAAATGGAGCAACTGGAAGAAGCTAGGAGTGTACCAGTAGAAGAACTGGCAGAAGACAATCTGTTAGAGGAGGAAGATAAGCAACAAATCAGAAAGGAGACTGCAGAATTGGAGTCTGCAGTAGAATTCCAAGTAAGTTCCATAAGAGATAGCAAGAGAGTGTTATATCAGGTTGATATTCCCTTTGATCATCATGAGGCGATGCATCAGAGCGGTCTGCAAAGAAGGAGCCAACCAGTAGAGAAGCTAGAGGAGGTACTGGAGAAGATACGGAGGATGATGCTAAAATCAACATAGGAGGTTTTCAGAAAGGAGAAGTTCATCCTAAGAGAACCTACAAGAGTAGCAGGGTAGTAGCAACAACAACACACCAGAGGAGCAAGAGGAAAACTCCAAGGGAGACTTTGGGATCCAGGGGGAATCAACAACATAGTAGAGGATCTCATGATTAGGAGCTCATGATTTTCCCAGCACTAGAATATGATGTAGGACCATTTTTTCCACCTAATCACATGCCATCATTCCAACACATCAAAGCACATTCAAGAAGGGGGAGAGGCACCAACCCTCTCATTTTTACCTCGAATTTTAAAATGCAATGTAATTAAAAGAAAATTAAATGTTGTAAGGCTTGATAGAGCCGAGTTATTTCCTTTGTACAGGTAGTAGAAAGAGAGGCCTTAATGAGGTCTGTATTGTACAAATCTTGATCATCGCCTCATATATGAATTGTTAATGGTCATTCAATGTAATAAGCTTTAGTAGATAGGCGCTATAAATGGTGATTAGAAAGCACTAGTGTAGTTGGAGGGAAAGGCTTGATGAGCCCCTCTTGTATAAATACTTGTAACATATGCCTAGTAGAGGCTGCTGAAAGTTGATAGGAAAATTATTGTAAGACAAAGAGAGGAGAGTTGAGAGCCAAGACTCTATTGATTTCTGAGCTTACACACATTGTAAACAAACATTCATATTAATACAAAGAGAGCAATTTTTCCTGCATGGGATCCTGTGTATGTTCCCATGTGTTTTATGAATGTTATTGTGTTTTATGTCATGTTGTATATGTATGAATAGGTTCCATATAGAGGGTTAAGATAGTATTCTCTATTTGCTGAGAGTTGTTGAGTTGTTCTGGGTTCTTTAGGTTGTGCAAGGAGTGAACAACAGAGTCTTGGAAAATACATAGCCACCACAAGGAGTAACATCTGAACTCTTTCGAGTTAGATAAGAATGTGGCAGGAGGGCACACCAAAGAAATAACAACTCTAGAGGATCCTCAAGGTTACTAAACACCTGGGAGGAGAGATTGCACATAGGAGACACAAAGAGACAGAGTTGTTGGATACTCTGTGAAGCTCTATCAAGAGGGCATTGAGAAGGTGCAAGTGTGCATAATAGAAATTTGTCTTTATTTCAAAGAGAGATGTGTCAGAGGGGGAAACCCATAGAGTTATTGAACACTATGGTAGATAGGCAGGAGAGATACTTCAGAGATTCTAAAGACTTTGAAGGAAGAGATCAAAAATAAGTTCTTTGAGAGAGTGCAAAGAGTGCACAAAGACAACACCTTTCTGAAGTGTTGGAGGAATTGAGGAACACCAAAGTTGTTGAACACTCTAGAGGAGAAGATATGAAAGTGTGCATTGATAAGAAGGTGCTAGGAGGGCACACAAGTTCCTTTGAATTAGAAAACAAACACCAAGACCCTTAAATATTTGATCCAATTCAAAATCTTAGGGGGGATAGTGCCTTTGCACACAAAATATTAGTAGAGAGGAGAAAAAGGTCGAGACCCTTAGGGGTTTGAGCCACATAAAATATCAGGAGAGTCATATTAAGGAGTGCACAAGATGATTCAAGATAAAAAGATCAAGAGGAAAAAAAATTCGAGACCCAAGCATTCATGCTCACAGCAGGAGGATCAAAGGCCGCATCCTTTGGATACTTGAAAATTCTTCCAATGTGAGAGAACGTGGAAGCTCAGGAGGGAGGAGTTGTGACAAACTTTAGATCAGTTGTGGGGAGAGATATGGACCGTTATATCTATGTCCAGATAGAAAGAGGCATGAAGAGGTGAAGAACAGATCCCAAACATTTGATCTCAGCATGTGGATCGACAGTCATTGGATAGAGGTAAGAGAAAGAGACTTTAACCCTTTTTATGTGCGAGTGAGGACTCGCTGCAGTCCTGAAGTCCCGAATTTTCAAAGGGAATCAGAACCGTCCATCATCTAGAGGGACAAGTGGCAGACAATCAGAAGGTCCGAGAGATAAAGCTCTAGAATATTTGCATGGGGAAAAGAGAAGACTTCACGAAGTCGATAAGGATGAAGTAAATCTAGACCATTTAATATAGGACATACATGTGGAAAAGATCCATGTGTTTCAAAGGAAGAGAACTTCAGAGAAAAATGGGTAAGGTGAATCCAAAACAACCAAAGTCAGGAAGTAGCGAAATCCATCGTGATAGTCGATTTGAGGAGGACACGTGTCACCGGATTGTTTACTTTAGAGAAAATAGAAAGGAGGACGTAGAACCACTGACCATAAGTCGTATGAAGCTCTAGAGGTAAGAGCCCATCCCAACTGTCATTTTATTGGACACGTGGCGTCAGATCTATTGTCACTTCAGTGATAGATTACTTCAAAGTAAACTGAAGAGTAAAGTCCTGAAGGCCAAGAGTCCTGAAGGTTGAAGTCAACAAGAATCATTGATAGACAGGGGTACACATGGAGCATGGAAATTCACTTTGGAGGAATTTAGGAGTGAAGGCATGAAAATTCCCGAAGGTCGAAGCGTTGAACTCCATCTGAACCGTATGTTGGAAAAGGATGTGTGGCGGAAGATCTTTCACTTCAAAGGATTTATACTCCAGAAAAAGAAGAGCAAGGGGGGATAGACAAAAACTTTCCCGAAGTGGAATCAAAGGACAATCTGAGCCATTGATCGAGACAAGCACATGACACTCGATCCATAGCTTTGGGTATAGAATACTTCAGTAAAAAAATGCGTTGAAACATTTGGAACTCCAAAAGCTGAAGTTCCTAAGGGGGTGTCATAGTTGTTGGTTGTTGGAGGAATGTGAGTCGTAGATCTCATCTAGGTAAGTTCGTTGATTTCGGGTTCAGGTAAAAAGACTTCAGTTGTAGTCAAAACAGCCAAAGCCCCAAATTTTGAAGTGGCTTAGGGTTTATCCATAGGTCACAGCCCGAGGCCATATGAGGATAAGGGATAGAAAAAGGATCTAGTGCCCACAAATTTAAAGTTTTCAAAAGATATAGGAAAAGGACCCACGGGTTACATATGACCTGCACCTAATGTGATAAAGGGGCCTGTGTTAAATCAATTTGGGGGCTAGAAGGGTTCGGAGGAGCTAAGTCAGCTTAGAGACTTGAACAATCCTATACCGAGAGGTACAACACCCCCGAGGAGTAAAGGGGGATACGTCATCAGAAGTACGGTCTGCACAGTCAGCCTGTACAAGCTACGTACAATCAACATTTTGCATGCTTGGAAAAGTGGACAGAACACGATATCTCCTGTATACAATGTCAGTTTGATCTTCTTCAATTTTCATTGGGATCATGAGGATGAGATCTATGCAATGACTCTATTTTCTAGAAAATACAAGAAGTTTGATTTTTTAGCATATTTTTATCCCCAGGATCACTTCTCCCCATTGGGAAGAGTTTAGACCTCCAAAAGACTACTTTCGGTCAATATGAAGATGAGGGTAGAGTTCCCTCATCTTTCCAACCTCAATCCATCTATGTTTTCTTGTATTTGTTCCTTTAATAGCAACATGACGGTATTCCACATTTCTTTGTTTTGAAGTTCTAATCTTCCTATCAAGGATTGTATCTACATGCAATTTGAAAGATATTATGGAGATAACTAATCTATGGAAGGAATCTCAACATTATCTTCTTGATCATCAATCAAAGGAGGCTCATGCGATCTCAAATGCTCAACATTAACAACTGCATACATTTGCATATAAGGAGGCAAATCCAAATGGAAGGCATTGTTACCAATCTTTTCAAGAATATTGAAAGGTCCATATCTAATTGGTTTCAGTTTTTTACCTTATCCATTAATCCTCTCTTCGCTAATGAAAATCCAAAATTCATATCCAACTTGGAGAATGTGATCAACATGATGCTTTTCATATCTTGTCTTGTACTTCTCTTAGCTCTTTTCCAATAGTTCTTGTACCATTTGATGCACCAAGCTGAATTTGCTCAATGAACTTCTTTGCTCCTATCAATGTCATAATGACCATCTTGTACTTCTCTTAGCTCTTTTCCAATAGTTCTTGTACCATTTGATGCACCAACTGAATTTGCTCAATGAACTTCTTTGCTCTATCAATGTCATAATGACCATCAATAGAAATATACTTCCCAAAGATAAAATCTAAAGGACATTTTGGTAAATAACCAAAACATGCCTCAAATGGAGATGTTTGAGTTGAAGAGTGCTTGGTCCGGTTATAAGGATGATGAATGTAGTGTAGGTGCTCATCCCAAATATTAAGATGTTTGTTGCAATAACCACGAAGAATATGTACTATTGTTCTATTCACCCCCTATGTTTGACCACATGTTTGTGGTAGAAATTCTATGCTCTTTTTTATCTTGGTGTCCATGAGTGCCTATATGTAACACACCCACGATGAGGCATAAACATTTTTGCTTTTACTAAAGGACAAATTCTCCATTCATGGTTTATAATTTGAAAATTCGGGCAACCAGTACGACCTCCCAATCAAGGATATATGATTTTGAAGCCAAACAACTCTCTTAAAACTTGATGGTCTCGCTATGTAATTAAACACAGACCCTTTCAAATTTTGAGTGTAGGTCTAATGGTACCCATGACCTTCCATTCATGCTTGGGGAATCTCTAAGTTTGGGTACTATCCCCTTTTCTGATAAGCCCCTCCTTGAGGTGACCTTCGGAGATAACCTCATGCAAACACACAATTGTGAGCACAACCAAAGGAATTTTGAAACCAAACTACCTTTCGACCCACAATTCTCCTCGAGCCTCCAGGTGTCCTTTATTCAAAACCATGGTTTGTATTGCGACCTTCCCTCAACTTTTGAAAGTTTGTGCATCTCCAGTTACTGCAATGCTACGGGACCATCTATATCATGATCTTGATGGTGCCTTTGAACTGACCGCTCAGATCTATCCCTTTCAAAGTTGCATATCATATCGGGCCTCTTTCAAATCAATGACTGTGATTTGTTTCAGAATTCCAGACTTCGGAATTCTCAAGTATCAAACTTTCCTTTATTTTGTACGTCAATATTATGGAATCGATGATTTGAGTACACCTTTCCTTCTAAATCAGCGGCTCTGCCTCTACTTCAAGGTTTTTACCATTCATCTATATCAATGGTCCTGCGACCCTCTTATCGATCAATGATCGATATCTCATTTGGGTCTCCGGACTTCTGAGATATCAAATCTCAAACTTAACCCTTTTTCTCAATGGATTTTATCCAAAGGTTATAATCCATTGACGTGTGTCCATTTGATCTGACAATCAAAGATTACTTCGGGTCTTTACCATGAGTCCACAGATTTATTCCACGTCTCCTCTAGATATGATGACTATGAATTACATAGGGACTTTCCCCAAGCTCACAGATCTATGCCATGTCTCTTATGAACTTCGATGTCTCGGATTCACTTAGAGTGATCCGATGCCTGATATTTACTTTGGATGATTTGACGATTCATATTCACTCTGGCTAATGGGAGGATTTATATTTTACTTTCGATTTCCATCTCTCTGGGCTTTGGAAATCTAAAGTATCAAACCTTCGTAACTTCTCTCTCCTACGTGTGCGAAGTTCTATGGCTTGTGCACCTTTCTTTGATCAGACAATTGTTGGTCCTTTGCAATGTGATCCAAAGGCCACTATCTCTCCTCCTCTTGATATTTTGAATTTCTCAGAATTAGAATATTTTCTAAGTGCTCAAAGGATTTGACCTTCGATTATTTCCTACAAGCCCTGATGTATGTGTCTCCACTTTTTCTTCCTTCCTGAGGTTACGAACTTGAAATAAGTTCGCCTCTTGGACCTCATATGCGCTTATGAAAATTGTTAGCTTCTTCTAAGATTGGTCCTTAGAGAATTTCGAATTCCCACATCCTCCTTGCATTAATATTCTCATGTCGGATCGACAGTCCATGACCTTCCTCGATATGCTTTCACCCAGATACAATGGGCTTCCACCATGCGTCCCTCTAGATCTGACGATCCAGGTTTAGTTAGAGACTTCGACGTTCGATTTATCCAAACGCTCCAACAATACATCCTCCTGGAGTAAATTCTTTCGGAGTCAAATATCGTGCACCACACATCCTTCCCGATCAATGGTCATGGTTTACTTCGGGATTTCGACATTTGAGAGTTTCTACCTTTCCACACTCACTTTCTCTCGAAAGGATTTTACCCGGAGTTAATGATCTATCGATGCACGTCTCCAATGAATCGATGACTACATATCACTTTGGGGCTTTGCGCTTTAGGATTTTCAAAGTAATCACCAATGCAAACCTCTGGAGTGAAATCCTCCTAGAGTATCAGATCTTCAGACACGCATTTCCTACTATCAATGGTCAGGATGAACTGTGGCACTTCGGCCTTCGGGAGTTCTCACCTCTTTGTTACACCTCAAAATCACTCATTGCAATGATGGCTAGTGTTTTTATTACAAATATCACAAGTGTCTCATATTGGTCATAAGTGTCGCAAACATCGTACTGTCATCCTACCTATGTCGTTTATCTAATGACATCATAAGGACACTTAAGACACCTCAAATTCTAGGTTTGAAGAGGAGAAATCAATTGACAAGGAGTATAAGCCTTTTTCCACTGAAAAAGACACTCAAAGGTTAAATTTGGAGGGGAGTGCTCCCCTACATACTATCAGGAGCGTTGGTGCTCTATACCCTCTTTTGGGGGAGCGTTCCAATGCTCTGTGCCCATTTTGAGGGAGTGTTGGCATTTTTGGGGAGAAATTTAGTTTGTTGGAGGAAATCAGAGAAGAATCCTCTCAATATATGAAGGTGTGTTATAACCCTAAATTGCACCACACATGCTTACCTGACATCAGGCCAACTCATATCCCTTCCTTGCCAAATCCATGATGAACAAACTCTTGAAAAACCTCTTAAATCAAGTGACACGCACCCTAACTCACTACTGCATGCACTGGAACGCTGGCAGGCCTACTACTGCACGCGTTGGAACGCTGGCTGGCCTACTACAGCCCGCGTTTACCTAACAAAGCACAAAAACATGAAAGTTGCCGACGGGACAAAAAGCTATGGGTCAGTTAACTGAAACTCCC
>SNQJ01S0019382.1:91233-114548 GCA_010110895.2 Picea sitchensis
GGCTTGTCGTGAGGTCACCCGGCAGACGGTAATTGGCGGGGTGAGTAAAGAATTAAATGGGTACTCAAAGAAGGTATGGCTGTCTTTTCCCATTCGGCTGAATTCTTATTCTTTATTAGATTTTGGGCATGCCAAAGCCGAGGCTGTAGCCCTAGAAGACCTGAATTTGGTCTCCATCGAGTATAAGAAACATGATCCACAAAGGGTTGTGAGCAACCATTTAGCTAATTGTGGTCTCAAGAGATTTGAGCATGAGAATTCACCCTCAGATGACATTTTCTGAGGGGCGAGGTCTTATGAGGAAGTTCTAGCCTGGATCTGATCCTTAGCACCCGAAGACACAGCCGCTGTATTGAAATTCCAGGAACATAGATGAAGTTATCTTCCCATTGTGTTGCGAGGAGGGAGTCCGGGTGTTTCCGAGATGGAACCAAAAGATGCTGAGGGGTCTAAGGATGCAACTCCTGACCTTGGAAAACACCAGGATGAGGAGGGACAAACAAAGAATCCCTAAGCAGAGGTAAATACTCCAGACCCACCAAATAAATAGAATCCAAAGACCGAGATAAAGACTCCAGAACCACCAAAAAGGCAGAGTCCGGTCAATACTCCATCTAAATTAGCAAAATAAATTGGGGAACCCATCACTTCTATCACCCCCTTGTAGTCAACACAGGGGAATATCGAAGAAGGATGGATATTCAATGAGGAGCTGCGACCCATAAGAGCAGAAGAACTTCCTCTTAACGAATTTTTCTTTGATAAAAAGAGAAAAGCGGTGGTAAAAAGGGAATTCTACCAAGAGGGAGAGTCGACTGCTAAGAAGTTCAAAGTTATGACCGACAGAAAAAATAAAAAGAATGAGCAATTCACCATGGATATCGCAGGGACACTAGGAGCGTATGCATCGGCAAATCAATTTTCGGTCAGACTTTTAAAGAACCAACTCAAAAGAAAAAATCACCTAATCAGGACTCTCGAGGCTAGATTGGCCTCAGTCATGGAAAATGCTAGAGGCCAAGTGAGTGTGGAGATAGATCAGGATCGATTGGCTGATAAAAATGAAATAGAGGTACTCAAAACCAAGTTGGAGCAAGCACAGCTAGTGGTCCGAGACGACCAGATACAGGCGGGTCAACAAAGGAATTTGATTGAAGAACTGTAGGCTTGGGCAGCGATTGCTGAAAATAGAATGATCGACGTGGAGATGTTCAAATCCAAGGCAATTGGAATTCAGAGCAGAATCTCTTCAGCTCAGCAGAGTTTGCTCGCCAGGATAGGAGAGATAGCGAAAACTGTCTGTTGGTAAATCAGGTTTCCGAGAACCTGGCTGCCAGAGAAAGGGATGAAAAAGTAGCTTGGGTCGCCTTCCAGGAGGTGGTGATAGCCACAAATAATAGAGTTTCGACAGGTTCTCCCGAGCTCTCCATCCCAAAACAAACCAGAGGTAATATTCTATTGAAGGATTGGGAGCACAACATTGCCCTAGGCAAAGAGCAAGCCCAAAAGGTAACCAATTCTTTAGAAGAAGCCTTTAATTCCATAGACGGCGAGCTGTTGGGTATTGACAGTGGAGGTGATGTAGAAGCATTGATGCAAATATATGTGGAACAGATCTCACTTGATCTGAAAGAGAAGGATGAGAGAGATTCAGCTGATATCTCTCAGATAGATATGGTGGACATGGCTCAAGTTGATAAGCACATGATCAAACCCAGTGCGCAACTAAGTGCCCTCGACATCATCGGTGCACAAATGGAGGAAAAGATGCAGCAGTTAGCCCGAGAATGTTACTTTGTCGAGGCCAGCTATCAAGCAGAGCCTTCACGGCTCATATCTCAACTAGTGGAAATATGTATCACTTGCACCGAGTCCGCGCGACGATGAACACCTGGCGCCAAGTGAAGACAGAGTAGGAGAAATGGAGTGATTGCTCTCTTCTCTGTCATAACCGAAATTTTGCGACTATTGAGATTCTACCTGCTTTGNGAGTCATTTGTAATAGAGTTTTTACGTTGAGAGTTAATACAAGCAAATATGGAGATTCTCAATTCCGTCACTTCTGTATTACAAGTTTGCTTCCTTGTATCTCATTTTTTACATTGCAAGTCATATTCATAATTGATGTGCTTCGTTATAATTTAGTATGACCACTACTATAATGAATGAATTTGGGTTTTCTTTATTTTCTTATTGTCTTTACTCTGCACCAGCTATCAGCTGTGTAAGACCAATCTGCATTTTCAGATTTCTACATATATTCTTTGTTACATTGGTTATTTTCTTACATATTTTCCTCTCCCGTTTATGTCGTTAGTTTTTTTTCCTTGGTTGAAACCTTACACTGTGAACGGCTCAATGTTGTTCTCCCATATCACCGCCTTTTATTAAAATATGATACAGTTACGGGAACGAGTCTTAGATTTGCATCCGTATTTTATTTCTGCAACCGTAAGATCCTTTTTATAAGACCAAACTGAGACAACACTTAACCTTTATCACAGTTTTTCATATCGTTACTATTCCCCCATGACAGTTCCTGTACCAACTCAACCCAACGTTGAACCCGGACTACTGAATCAAACACACATTTCCTTAAACCTCTTCGACACCATTCTTAAAATGGCAACTAACCGGGCCGAACTCGAACAATCATGGACAGCCATTGAACGAGACATAACTACCCAGGAACAGTTGGAAGCTAGACAACGCCAACATAGAAACCTTCCCTAGTTTCCTTTACCGAGGGTTCACTCCTCCCTCTTCTACACCATTACCTACTTTCAGATTCCTTGACACTGTACTTTTAGGACTTAGGTACAGACTCAGGAACAACATCTTTCTGGCGCCATTGTCGGGGACTGAAGTTACGAAATCTTTTTCCCTAGGAAAACGACAACTGTTTTTCATTGAAAGTGTTACCCTTTGATAGTGAACAAAGGGTACCCACCCTTTAAGTCTTTTTATCATTCACTTGGTGACTCCACGAAGAAATAAACTGGCATTCGGTCGAAGGAATACCAGAAAAAACCTGGATGGTGAGCAGATTATGCCCGTTACCGATCCCGAAAAAATTCTAAAGGCGAGAGGCTCTCTAAGGCCAACCGCTGTAGTTTACCAACTTGAAATCCCAACACTGAAGGCTGAGAGTCCTTCCGAACCCTCAACTTCACTCAGTCCTCGAGTTCCTTATCCTTCCTCACCAGACTTTCCTCTTCACGAAGAAAATAAAGATTCCCTTTTTATTTTCCAAAATCCCCTGTATAACTCCCCACAAACAACGATGGCAGCTGCTGGAAAAGGAGGTGGAGGGTTTATAGGAGGAGGTGGAGGGTTTATCGGAGGAGGAGGGGTAGGAGTCCCTCTAGGAGGAGGTGGAGGTGCCCCTCTGGGAGGAGGTGGAGGTCAAGGGCCTGCCCCCCCTCCTAGAGTTTTTGCGAAAGTTGCAGCCAGATACACTCCATTAGTATTGCCCGTCCCCCTAGATGATTTTCCAAAAAACTACATAAAAAATTTACCAAAATTCACCGGGGAGGGAGATCTGACCGCTGCTGAACATATTAATTTTTTCGACCAATTTGCAGATATCTTCGGTATCGAGCATGAGGAGGTATATTCGAGACTCCTTGTCCAAACTTTTGAAGGTCAGGTCTGAACTTGGTTTCAGAGCCTACCCGCAGCTTCTATCCCGTCGTATGATGCTTTGGAAGATGCTTTCCTCAGACAATGGGGCGAGAGAAAAGACCACCTCTATTATCTAACTGAATTTGGGTCTTTGAAGAAAAAGAACTCGGAAACAGTCATGGAATTCATTCTGAGATTCAACAAACTATACAATAAAATCCCAGCAGAAGTCAAACCATCTCAAACCGTAGCCAAAGTGACTTTCGCCAGAGCTTTCGAGTCGGATTTCCCACTACTTTTGTGAGAGCGAAGGGGAGACACCTTAAACCATATGCAGGATGATGCGATAGAAATAGAATATAATATGATGGCTTCAGGTAAACTTAAGGCTAGAGTAGAGACTGGAAACCGAGAGACCAAGCGCTTTAGAGAACAAGCTGGCCCTTCAGGGTCCAATAGATCCTCAGATGATAGGGTGGACGATATGGCTAGAGTGATTAAAGAGTTGTCAAATAAAATAGCCTGGATGGAACTCAAATAGGCCAAGCTTGACTCTCACCCCAAAAAAGATTTCAGGAAAAATCAAAACCCTCCTAATCAACAAAGACAAATAAAAAAGGAGGATAAAAAAATACAAACTCCCTTGAAGAATGAAAATTTTATAGGAGCCAACGAATTTCAAGACTTCGAGGATTCAGATAATGATGTCACAAACTTCGGTGATGACTGTAGTCAACCATATCTGACTCACGAAGACTACAAAAAGTCTCTAAATATGCCAAAGCCGTCAAATGAGAGTGAGGAGGGTGATCACACCGAGATCTGTGAATCTAAATCAGAAACTGAGATAATGATGGTTGATTTTCAGCCAAAGTACAATCTAAGATCTAAGAATAATCCCACCTCCATGAATCAACCCAAGAAAATCCTTCAAAGAGGCCAAGCTTATGAGCCTCCTTTAGATGAAACCCCACCACCCAACAACAAAACTAGAAGAGTAAGCACTCAAGAGTCCGAGATGGAAAAAGTTGGAACTCAAACACAGCCAACCGAACCCGTAAATAAAGCTACGTCTTCAACTAGGACCATGAATGATAAATCTGTCCAAAAAAATAAGTCAAAAAGGAAGAATTTGGAAGTCTCGACCGGAGAAACAGAAAAGGTGAGCCGAGCTTTTAGTTTTGAAAATGAGTTAAACAAAATTAAGATACCAATCCCTTTGGTGGAATTAGCAAAAAAACCCGTCTATCGCAAACAAATTACCAAAATGATAGGTGTCTCTGAGCTAGAAAGCTAGTCCGATGTCATAAACTTGAAAGATGATAGACCTAACATCACTTTCGGTCCCCATTTTGAAGGGTCCAAAGATAACATCGCTCCCTTTTACATCACCCTGAACGTATATGACCAGTTGCTGCATAATTGTATGTTAGACTCCGGAGCTTCCCATAATGTTATGCCCAAGATTATAATGGAGAAGCTAGGTCTCCAGATCACAAGACCTTATGGAAATCTGTACTCTTTTGATTCGAGGAAGGTTAAATGCATGGGGATGATAAAGGATCTGGTAGTTACCCTGGCGCAGGTCCCGGTTAAGAGTATCCTGATGGATGTGGTTATCGCCGATATTCCCCCTAAGTATGGCATGTTGTTATCTAGGTCATGGGGGGCCAAGTTGGGAGGTTCTCTTTAGTTAGACATGACTTATGCCACAATCCCTATGTTCGGTGTTCAGTTCACTCTTTTATACAGAGAAACAAGATTAGCATATACGGTCAGTGACCCTGAAAAGCCGCACAACTTCCCTATTTACATTGCAGACCAGGATCTGGGAAATTGCATCTTGTCTTTTGATGATGGTCTGGATGGTTTCCTGGAGGAAATAGATAAAAATAAAGAAGATTCAAACCCCATGACAGAAGATCTGTGTAATACTGGTGTCTGGAAAATGTATTTTGACGGTGCTTCGTCTTCTGAAGGGGTAGGTGCTGGAGTGCTTTTGGTGGCACCTGAAGGTAAGTTCATTGTCCGTTTCTCCTATTGTTTGCAGTGGGACATAGATTACACTAATAATGTATGTGAGTATGAAGCATTGATATTAGGATTAGAGGCTGCCAAAAAGATAAATATAAAAAACTTGGAGGTCTATGGTGATGCAGAATTGATAGTAAAACAAGTAAATCGACAGTACCTATCCAGGCACCCCAGACTAAGAGCATATAGAAATTGTGCTTGGGATCTCATGGAAATTTTTTTCTCATCTGTAAGTATCCATTTTATCCCTCACACAGAGAATATACATGCTGATGCATTGGCAAAGGCAGCTTCAACCTTCTCTCCTCCCACGACCTTCAAACTGAAGTATCACATTGAAATCAGATACAAACCTTCCATACCAGACAATATCCGACACTGGCAATTCTTCGAAGACGATGAAAAAATTTAGAAATTCCTTCAAGCAGTAGGCGAATTCTCTAAAACTCACGCTGACCAAGAAAATCAGAATGATTCTATGTGGATCATGCAAGAAGGAGAGGAACCTGAAATCTTCTGAGAAAAAATTGCGGATCATCGTATGCTGGTCCTTAAAAGCAATCAGATTCCCAAAAGATTGATTCCTTTGGAAAGACTTTTTGATCAGAACGATGTAATTGTAAAGTCCACTTTGCAGCCCCAACCAGAAGAAGTAGAGGACTGTGATATAGGAACTGGAAAAGAACCCCGGATGGTAAAAATATCGAAGTTCCTCCCTCCCAAAGAGAAAGTTAAGTATAAAGACTTACTCAGACAATATAAAGATGTTTTTTCCTGGTCCTATGATGAATTAAAAACATATGACACTTCCATTATTGATCACAAGATACCTTTGAAGCCTGGGGTCAAACCGTTTAGACAAAAGCTTAGGCAAATTAACCCCATTATGTTACCCATGATAGAAAAGGAAGTTAAAAAACTCTTGGACGTGAAAATAATCGTACCTCTGAGATACTCAGACTGGGTAGCTAACCTATTTCCAGTCAGGAAAAAGAACGGGGAAATCAGACTGTGTGTGGATTTCCGAAACTTAAAAAAGTCATCTCTCAAAGATAATTACCCGCTGCCCAAGATGGACCATATTTTAGAAAAGGTTGTTGGAGCTAATCGAATGTCAATGATAGATGGTTTCTCTGGTTATAATCAGATCGCTATGAATGAACAAGATAGGGAAAAAACTTCTTTCACCACGCCCTGGGGTACTTTCATGTATGACAAAATGCCTTTTGGTTTGATGAATGCAGGGGCCACTTTCCAGCAAGCTATGGACATCGCTTTCGTGGGAGAAAGGGACAAGTTCATATTTATTTACCTCGACGACCTGACGGCTTTTCTAAAACTGATGAAGAACATTTGATGCGTCTAAAACAGACTTTTGAAATGTGCCGCAGGTTTGGCCTATCCCTGAACCCAAAGAAATCACATTTTTCTATGCAGGAAGGTAAGCTTCTAGGCCATGTCGTATCTAAGGAAGGAATCAGGATTGATCCTAAGAGGATTGAAGCGATAGATACTATCACTATCCCGAGAAATATAAAAGAAATTCAATCATTCTTAGGAAAGATAAATTTTCTACGAAGGTTCATTCCCAATTTCGCTGAGATTGTCAAACTGATTACATAAATGTTGAAGAAGGACAGCGGGGTAAATTGGACCACCAAGGCCAGGGCATCTTTCACGCATATTAAAAAAGTTATAAGCAAGGAACCTGTGTTAGCAAGTCCGGATTATCTAAAGGATTTTCTCATCTTCTCTTTTGCTTCTGAACATACCATTGCTGCAGTACTCTTGTAGAAAAATGAAGAGGGGTTCGAACAGCCGATAGCGTTTTTTAGCAAAAGCCTTAGAGATGCAGAACTGAAATATGACATAATGGAAAAACAAGCATACGCAATGGTAAAAGCATTGAAATCATTTAGAACCTATGTGCTACATTCAAAAATAATCGCGTATGTGCCCACTAGTTCTGTAAAAGACATATTGGTACAGCCAGACAGTGATAGAAAAAGAGGGCGATGGCTCGCTAAAATACAAGAATTTGATCTGGAAGTCAAGCCGACTAAATATATAAAGGGGCAGGGTCTGGCCAAACTCTTGGCTGAGTCGAATCTTAGAGCTCTTGATATTAATTGCCTCCAAGAAGAAGACCGAGACACACACCTGCATGAGTCGGATGACCAGATAGATTCAAGCAAGGTCGAGGAAAAGTTCATATCGTCAGGCTGGTATAAAGACATAGTGTTCTACTTGTTAAACCTGAAATGCCCAAATGAACTATCACTAGCCAAGTGCATAACTTTAAAACTCCATGCTGTAAACTATTGCATCGCCGAAAACCAACTATACTGGAAAGACCCACTCGGATTCCTGCTAGTCTGTTTGGTTGAGTCAGAAACTCCACGGGTTATAGAGGAATTTCATGAAGGAGTCTATGGAGGACACCATGCATGGAGAGCCACAGCCTATAAGATTTTAAGGGCCGGATACTATTGGCCGAAACTATTTTTAGATGTCAATGCCAAAGTACGCACATGCAACCCTTGTGAAATATTCGTTGGTAAACAAAAACTCCCTGCACTACCACTCATTCCAGTCAAAGCTGAAGCTCCATTTCAACAATGGGGTCTAGACTTCATAGGGGAAATTAATCCTCATTCCAGTGCTCAACATAAATGGATCCTAACAGCTACGGATTATTTTACTAAGTGGGTAGAAGCCATTCCAACCAAAAGGGCAACAAACTCAGTGGTGATCGATTTCTTGGAAGACAATATCTTGTCAAGATTCGGGTGTCCCCGAAAGATAGTTACCGATAATGCCCAGGCCTTCAAATCTATGGCTATGATCAGCTTCTGTCAGAAGTATAATATCGTTCTTGGCCATTCCACTGCAGTTTACCCCTAGGGGAACGGATTGGCTGAATCATCTAACAAGATCCTGGTGAACATGATCGAGAGAGTACTGGATGAAAATAAAAGGTCTTGGCATGTGCACTTGAAATATGCATTATGGGAAAACCACATTAGCACTAAAAGGTCTATCAGCATTTCACCATTTCAAATGGTCTATGGAATAGAGACAGTCCTACCTATAAACCTAGTGCTACCGGTGATGAAGTTATGGCAGGATCAAAACGAAGAACCCAATCATGTAATCAGGAGAATTAACTAGTAGATCGAGGTTCAACAGCATAGAGTTGAAGCCGATGAAAAAATGCAGAAGTACCAGGATGAGATGAAAGCATTGTTCGATCTCAAGGCAAAAGACAGGGAATTCCTTCCAGGTGACTTAGTACTAAGATGGGATGGAAGAAAAGAGGAAGTCATGAAGCATGGTAAATTTGACCACCTCTGGTATGGACCATTCAGGGTCTTGGCTCCGGAAGGGAAAAATTCCTTCCTATTGGAAAACATCGATGGAGAAGTCCTCAGTGCCCCTGTCAATGGGCAATATCTGAAACATTACATGACATAACAGTTGCCATTTTTTCCCAAATATATATATATATATATATATAATAAAATAAAATTTGTGTACATACATGCATTTTTATATAAAACATTACCTTTTTGGCCTTCTGTTTTCTTCTGTTCATAATTTTTAGACATATTTCGAATAAAGTTCGTATTTGCTTTTTTACAGGATTCTAGCTGCTTGCAAAGCTAGCGGGAAGAGTAATTCGCAAGGCGGTGTCAGAAATAAATCGGCATGAAACAGGTGATACCTAAAAGTAGATTCATAGTGCACAAATAAAGTGAAAAGAAAAGGTAAAGGTGAGATTTTTCAATACACATGTTATGAAAGACTGTTAAAGTAAACCAAGGTAACATCATTCAAACTACAATATCGGCTAAAATGTTAGATAATAGGATTATTTCTTGGCTTGATACCTTTTGATTTAAAATAATTTGAATGATACACTAAATATAAAAGCAGTCAGTCAAAAATAACTATCCCCAAAGATATCTACAAGAGCCAATCTCGAACTGTTTTGACCTTCTGTATTTTCAATCAATGAATCATTGCCCTGTATCCTGCCTATTTTCGGGTCTAACTTTTGACAAGCTGCCATCTTTTCATTTCATTAGGAAGGAATAAAAGTTTTCGTTTTAGCCTCTTGAGTCTCAAAACAGATTGTGGAAAGAAAGAGGGTCTCCACAACTACTTGATCCCCTGCTAAGCGAAGGAACATTTAGAGCGATCCTAACTTTCCTAGGTTTTTCAACAGCATCGGAAGAATCAAAGCTTGCTCAAATAGGATGCCCCTTAAAAAATTATTTTCTTTGTCTCCCTAAGAACGAAGGTGTTGTGAGGGTCAAGGGAATATTGGTACCAAGTAATCAAAGTAAGTAGACAGACCTCTGATGTAAAATATTACACTGATATCAGCCCTAATACAAACTGATTGCCTCCATCTTCACGCTCAAAAAATAAATTTTGAGACAGGTGGTGAAAGGGAATTTAGAAATGATTGCCCCCACCTAGTCCAGGAAGATGATGAAAGGAAATTCAGAAATGATTGCCCTCGTCTTAGCATTTAAATGCATAAATATTTTCCGAAGTGGTGAAAGGAAATTCAGTAAAAGGGGCCAGATAACTTCACCGGGGTACTGAACAGGCTCGTTGGCAGTGAAGCAATGTATGAGATATCTGTAAGGTTGTTATACATGAATATCACCCTACTCTAGTAACCAATGATTTCTAAAAACCTGATCCACATCCCAAATTCAGACGGGACTTCCCGATTTAAAAATATATAATCTCATTCTTTGATGCAAGCCGAGAGCCAAAAGATCTGTTGAGTCTCCTAGGGTCATTTCGACTGTCTTCAAACATACCCAAAGTTAGTAGTGGGAAAGGGAAAATTGTGAAAGGGACTACAGCTATGTTTGAAAAGAGTATCTGATTTTGAAAAACTTCTCAAGGTAAAGAATGGAGTCTTTTCCCCTCTTCGATCCTTTTTCCTTGGAATTTTTCCGCCTGATTGAGCTTTTGACTCCATTTACCCAATATTGGCACGTGGTCTACTATTCTTCCCGCCTCACAGGAAGGCGGGATCCCTAGTTGGAGCCTATGTTGGAGCTGCCCTTGTTTTCTAACCCGTCACAATTTTCATTTTTGATACTTGAAATCTAAAGATGGTCTTATTTTCCCCCCGAGATTTTGAAAACTCTGCAAACTTGTCACGTAAGCAGCGATGATTTTCTACTCTCGAAACAAGTCCACTTTCATAAGAATGTTCGATATTTTTTGTTTTACTTCGGGATCTCGCAAGTCAGATACTATAATCCATGAGTTCACATGTCCCGAATCACGAAACGACGAAGTCGTTTTAAATTTCCACTCAAGACAGTAACCAGGGTAAAATCTTTTAACTCATGATTAGACGTCATCGGGGTTTCATGCCTTGGCATTTGCCAAGTCCGAAATTTTACTTTTACAGCCCCGAGAGCCGAGAACATGAAGTCCTTTCTAGATAACCCATGTCAAGGATCAAAGGCAAAAAGCTAACCATGGTAAAAGTTGTTCTCGGCCTTTCGCCACTCGGCATTATCTTTTTCGAAATTTCCAGCTTCTAAACCCCGACTCATGAAGTCACGATGTAATTATAACATGATTAATTAGTCACTTAACTCAAGATTATCCTCCTCTTAACTAAGTCTTGTTATCGCAGTCTCACTGTTTCGCAACTCGGCGTATAAACCTCCCATAAACTTATCTTCGAAGTTCCGAGTTGTGATATGGCGAATAAAATGATTATAAAATTAATTTGCCCAAATCGCGATTACCTTAAATTAAACCTAATTCGGTCCTCGCAGTCTCGGGAGTTGGAGACTCAAAATGTTAACAGAAAATCCACGATATAACGAATAGCAAGAAATGGATTGACATTGGCAAGATTGGATTAATTAAGCTAAAGAAAATATATCCCGCTTCTCGAGGCTTGCACGTTTCTCGAGGAAGCTTTTTCTCTCCATACTCCAACCGACTGTTAAACCGCCAGAAATTTATGACATTAATGTAAGAAATAGGGTAAATCTAAGCATGTAAGATCAGATTTTACGCAATAAATTTATTTCTAATTGCGATTTGACAGGCTTATTTTGAAAAGTACCGATTTTTCAAATATATATAAGAGTTTAGTTTCAATATGCATTTCACATAACACGCAGAGCTCGTCACTCCTGAGTAAACTAACTTCTGCATGTATACGCAGTTCTATCATAGAAGAGCTAAAACGCAAGCTGCAGTAATGGCTCCGTGGAAAGAAGCAAAGGTGAATGTCGAGGTTACAGGACAAGGCTCAGATACTGTCTTCGATACTTTGCCTCGAAGTGTCGACTCGGTTCCTAACTGGTCATTTGTTTCAGACATTCTGCAATCTGAATTGGTGGATTATTCAGACGACTCCGACGGAAACAAAAGAGATGATCTGAACACCAAGTATAAAATAGTCATCTAATACAGAATGCACAGGGTACTAGCCAGGCCACAGTTGTTTTCGTATTACGACATGGTCCGATGGGCATTAGATCATGTAGACATCCCATCCAAGACTATCATGAACGAACATAGAGTTACCATGGGGACTTTTAGACCCGAGCATATGCAAACCATGTATAAGCTACCCATGACATTCGACTACACATATGGTGCTGAGTTCCTAGAGGAATTCAAGGAGAAGGAGTGTACACAGTATGATAAGACCATGTTCGGTCTGATAAAGGACTGGGTTTCACGCACCGTGAAGTTCAGAGAAAATGCCCACAGCGTTTATTCAATCGCTTCGTTGCAGCCAGAGTATAAATATGTGGCCATGATGACATGCCGGTTATATGGGAGAGAGGACACTTCGCATTTTTTCCTTTCTTTGGTGCCTCTTATGTTTCGGGTCGCAGAGGATTGCTCTTTTAATTGGGCAAAGTTGCTTTCAGATAGCTTGGCAAATTGGGTCACAGAGTATCGGGAGCAGAAGGGGAATGGGAAGGCATCATCGTTCTTCATGTTTGTGTATATCATGGACGCAATCTGTTCTATGACACCATTTCCATTGATGAGATGGGGTTGGACTCCGGCCCATGAAAAACCCATACATGTATATCATGACAAACTATGCGAGAACAAAGCAAAAAATTTCACATACGAAATTTTTAACTGGGTGATGGTGCCCCTGCATATCGCCATTTTTGGTCACCCACCACCTCGTATCTCGAACAACATTGCAACATATCTGAGTAGCATAGCAGACTGGTACGTGGAGGCAGAGTTTTCGTACTTCAGAGTTTTCAGGGCTTATGTTCCCCCTCATGCGCTACCATTGTTCATTCCTGACAAGTTGGCTTGTCACGAGGTCACTCGGCAGACGGTAATTGGCAGGGTGAGTAAAGAATTAAAGGGGTACTCAAAGAAGGTATGGTCATCTTTTCCCATTTGGTTGAATTATTATTCTTTATTAGATTTCGGGCATGCCAAAGCCAAGGCTGCAGCCCTGGAAGACCTGAATTTGGTCTCCATCGAGTATAAGAAACATGATCCACAAAGGGTTGTGAGAAACCATTTAGCTAATTGTGGGCTCAAGAGATTTGAGCATGAGAATTCACCCTCGGATGACATTTTATGAGGGGCGAGGTCTTATGAGGAAGTTCTAGCCCTGATTCGATCCTTAGCACCCGAAGACACAGCCGCTGTATTGAAATTCCAGGAACATAGACGAAGTTTTCTTCCTGCTGTGTTGTGAGGAGGGAGTCCGGGTGTTTCCGAGATGGAACCGAAAGATGTTGAGGGGTCTAAGGATGCAACTCCTGACCCTAGAAAACACCAGGACAAGGAGGGACAAATGAAGAATCCTGAAGCAGAGGTAAAGACTCCGGACCCACCAAAGAAACAGAATCCGAAGACCGAGATAAAGACTCCAGAACCACCAAAAAGGCAGAGTCCTGTCAATACTCCATCTAAATCAGCAAAACAAATCGGGGAGCCCATCACTTCTATCACCCCCTTACAGTCAACACAGGGGAATATCGAAGAAGGATGGATATTCAATGAGCATCTGAGGCCCATAAGAGCAGAAGAACTTCCTCTTAACGAATTTTTCTTTGATAAAAAGAGAAAAGCGGTGGTAAAAAGGGAATTCTACCAAGAGGGAGAGTCGACTGCTAAGAAGTTCAAAGTTATAACCGACGGAAAAAATAAAAAGAATGAGCAATTCGCCACGGAGATCGCAGGGATGCTAGGAGCGTATGCATTGGCAAATCAATTTTCGGTCGGACTTTTAAAGAACCAACTGAAAAGAAAAAATCACCTAATCAGGACTCTCGAGGCCAGATTTGCCTCGGCCACGGAAAATACTAGAGCCCAAGTGAGTGTGGAGATAGAGCAGGCCCGATTGGCTGATAAAAATGAAATAGAGGTACTCAAAACCAAGTTGGAGCAAGCACAGCTAGTTGTTCGACACGGCTGGATACAGGCGGGTCAACAGAGGAATTTGATTGAAGAACTGCAGGCTCGGGCAGTGATCGCCGAAAGCAGAATGATCGACGTGGAGATGTTCAAATCCCAAGCAATTGGAATTCGGAGCAGATTCTCTTCGGCTCAACAGAGTTTGCTCGCCAGGATAGGAGAGATCGGGGAAAACTTTCTGTTGGTAAATCAGGTTTTCGAGAACCTGGCTGCCAGAGAAAGGGGTGCAAAAGTGGCTCGGGTCGCCTTCCAGAAGGTGGTGATAGCCACGAATAACAGAGTTTCGGTAGGTGCTCCCGGGCTCTCCATCCCATAACAAACCAGAGGTAATATTCTATTAAAGGATTGGGAGCACAACATTGCCCTGGGCAAAGAGCAAGCCCAAAAGGTAACCAATTCTTTAGAAGAAGGCTTTAATTCCATAGACGGCGAGATGTTGGGTATTGACAGTGGAGGTGATGCAGAAGAATTGATGCAAATGAATGTGGAATAGATCTCACTTGATTTGAAAGAGAAGGATGAGAGAGATTCGGCTGATATCTCTCAGATAGATATGGTGGACATGGCCCAAGTTGATAAGCACATGATCAAACCCAGTGCACAACTAAGTGCCCTCGACATCATCGGTGCACAAATGGAGGACAAGCTAGAGAAGTTAGCCCGAGAATGTTACTTTGTCGAGGCCAGCTGTCAAGCAGAGCCTTCACGGCTCGTATCTCAGCTAGTGGAAAGATGTATCGCCTGCACCGAGTCCGCGCGACGACGAACACTTGACGCCAAGTGAATACAGAGTAGGAGAAATGGAGCGATTGATCTCTTCTCTGTCATAACCAAAATTTTGCGACTATTGAGATTCTACCTGCTTTGTAAAAATTGTATAAATATACCCCAAAAAGAAATAAACGGGGCTGGACATTTTTGAGTCATTTGTAATAGATTTTTTTACATTGAGAGTTAATACAAGCAGATCTGGAGATTCTCAATTCTGTCACTTCTGTATTACAAGTTTTCTTCCTTGTATCTCATTTTTTACATTGCAATTCATATTCATAATTGATGTGCTTCGTTATAATTTAGTACGACCACTACTATAATGAATGAATTTGGGTTTTCTGTATTTTCTTATTGTCTTTCCTCTGCACCAACTATCAGTTGTGTAAGACCAATCTACATTTTCGGATTTCTACATATATTCTTTGTTACATTGGTTATTTTCTTACATATTTTCCTCTCCCGTTTATGTCGTGAGTTTTTTTTTCTTGGTTGGAACCTTACACTGTGAACGGCTCAATTTTTTTCTCCCATCTCGCCCCCTTTTATTAAAATATGATACAGTTACGGGAATGAGCCTTAGATTTGCATCCGTATTTTATTTCTGTAACCGTAAGTTCTCTTTTATAAGACCAAACTGAGACAACACTTAACCTTTCTCGTAGTTTTTCATGTCGTTACTATTCCCCCATGACAGTTCCTGTACCAACTCAACCCAACGTTGAACCCAGACTACTGAATCAAACACACATTGCCTTAAACCTCTTCGACACCATTCTTAAAATGGCAACTAACCGGGCCGAACTCGAACAATCATGGACAGCCATTGAACAAGACATAACTACCCAGGAACAGTTGGAAGCTAGACAGTGCCAACGTAGAAACCTTCCCTAGTTTCCTTTACCGAGGGTTCACTCCTCCCTCTTCTACACCATTACCTACTTTCATATGCCTTGACACTGTACTTTTAGGCCTTAGGTACAGACTCAGGAACAATAGGACCTTCAAGCTCTTTCGATGGTATAATTCCATAGGATGCATAGATAGGTAAAAAGGTAAACTATTATTTTTTGAAGACTTTAGGTTGTGAATCATTTGTCCATATTGATAAAGAAAATAGAACAAAGCTTGAGGAAAATACAAGAAGTGTACCTTTATTGGATACAGTGTTAATGATTTTGGTTATCGCTTATGGGATTATGAAAATAACAAAATCATTAGGAGTAGAGATGTCATATTCAATGAGAAGGTCATGTACAAAGTTCAGTTGCAGGGATCGAAACAGGAAAAAGAAAAACCAAAATACACAGTGCTTGATGAGATCATTGAAAACAAAATTCCAAAGGTACCAAAAAATCATAATGTACAACAACATGATCAACAGGAACCTCAAAATCCTGCAAGTTTTGTTAGAATATCTACAAGGTTAAGTAGACCCCCTGAATGATACTCTCATTCATTGTATTATTTATTGTTGACTGATTCTGGTGAACCAAAATGTTATGAAGAGGAAATGTAGGTAGACACCAAAAATAAGTGGGATCAAGGCATTAAAGAGGAAATCGATTCCTTGGTAAATAACAAGACTTGGGACTTGGTTTAGTTCCTTGCAGGAAAAAGAGCATTGCAGAATAAATAGGTTTACAAGATGAAGGAAAAATATGGAGGAAAAAAACAATAAAATGCTAGACTTGTTGTAAAGGGGTTTGCACAAAAGAAAGGTATATATTTTGATGAAATATTTCCTCCTGTTGTTAAAATGAATTCAATTAGGACTATTTTAAGTCTTGTGGTAGTAGAAGATTTACATCTTGAATAGTTAGATGTAAAAACAATTTTTCTCCATGGGGATTTGGAGGAAGAGATTTATCTACAATAGCCACATGGGTATGAGGTCAAAGGGAAGGAGAATTTGGTATTTAAATTTTGACAGGTTTATGAAAAAACAAGGTTATATTAGATGTCATTCTGATCACTGTGTTTATTTTAAAGGCGAGAAAATGGAAGCTATATTATCTTGCTATTGTATGTAGATGACATGCTTCTTGTAGGGTCTAATACGAAGGATATAAATGTGATCAAGAAGAATTATCTAATTCATTTTCCATGAAGGATTTGGGTGCTGCAAAGAAAATCCTTGGTATGAGAATAACAAGTGACAAGAAAAATCACAAATTGACATTGTCTCAGGGTGAGTACACATAGAAGGTGTTGGAGAGATTTAGAATGTAGAATGAAAAACCAATTAGTACACCTTTGGTCATCCATTTCAAATTAACTAAGGAAATGTTTCCCAAGACATAGGAGGAGATAGAATACATGTCTAGGGCCCCTTATTCATCAACAATTGACAGCTTGATGTATGCGATGGTTTTCACAAGACCAGATATTGCACGTGCACTGGGAGTTGTGAGTAGGCATATGAACAATCTAGGTAAAGAACATTGGGAGGCAGTAAAGTGGATTCTCAGGTATTTGAGAGGTACTAGTACTCATGCATTATGTTTTGGAGGTTCATACATTGTTCTACAGGGATATCCTGATTCATATATGGAAGGTGATAAAGATAGAAGGAGGAGAACCACAACGTATGTTTTTACTATAGGCGGAACAACAGTAAGTTTGATTTTGAAAATCAAAAAGGTTGTTTCATTTTCAACAACAGAGGCAGAGTATGTTGTTTCTATAGAGGCTGGTAAAGGGATGATTTGGTTACAAAGGTTTATGGAGGAATTGGGAAAGAAGCAGGAGAATAACAAATTGTACTGTGACAGTGAAGGTTCCATTCATATCGCAAAGAACTCAAACTTCCATTCGAAGACTAATCATATACAACTCAAGTACCAATTCATATGATCCATCTTGGAAGATGGACATTTGAAGTTGGAAAAGAAGCACACTAGCCAGAATCCTGCAGACATGTTAACAAAGGGAGTAACCAGGGAGAAACTGATTTCTTCTTAGTTTTAGTTGGTCTTCACGAATGAAGATGAAGATGATAAATTTTCCAGGTCCAAGAAAGATCATAGTCCATCATATAAAACAACGGTGGAGTTGTTGAGATCAATATCAAAGTGGGAGATTGTTGGTTTTGGAGCCTGATTATCTTCTTGATTCATAGGTCTTTGTTTTTAGTCGTGTTTATACCCCATGAAGACTTTACACCCTGGAATAATGTACACTCCTCCACACAGAGGAGTGTAGAGGGGGGTTATCCCCTCTGCGGGGTCCAGAGGTAAGTAGGCCCTCGGTGGGGTTTCAGGGGACAACATTACCCAATGGGGGTTCGGGGGCAAGTCCCCTAAGGAAAAATTGCCTTGTAAATGTATATTGTAATTTCAATGTAAATATGAACTATTCATTGTAATGTCACAGATCTGACGGTAGAAGTTATGTTAGGGTTTTTTTTCCTAGAAGGAAACCCTCTTTTATGAGGGAAATGTATTGTGACTATGTGTCATTGTGAATATTGTATTCTGGGAGAGGATATTGTGAGAGAAAGAAGAGGAAGTTATAGCGGGTGTGTTGTAGGTTGTATCCATTCATTTGTTGGATAATAATAAAGGAAGGACCTAGAAATTTCTCTGGTGGACGTAGCCCACACTAGGTGAACCACGTATATCTGTGTCTCTATTGTATTGTGTATCTTCTGTGTTTTATTTCCACATTTTTTTTTTATTTTATTTCCATGTGATCCTTTTTTTCTAACACAGATGGCCCCAAATATATGAGAAAGATCCTAACTTCACCACCACCTACCATATGTTGGGTGCAAACACAACTGTCACTAATTTCCATCTTGAGGATGAGTTTTTGTGCCATCTGGGCCATCTCAGTGTTCCACAAAGAGAGTGAGCGAAGTTGTTTAGGGAAGCCCACTGCCTCCAAGTATATCAGGTCCTGCACTACATGCACTATTACCAAACTAACCACTAAGAAACAAGACCTATACACCCCTCTACCTACTTTGGACAGGCCTTGGGAATACATCTCAATGGACTACATGTTGGGCCTTCATTCCACCAAGCGGGGAAATAACTGTGTTTTTGTGGTTGTTGATCACTTTTCCAAGATGGCGATTATGGTCACCTACAAGAAGAGTATCACAATAGAGTCCACTGCCAATCTCTTCTTTGAATGAGTGTGGGAACATTTTTGGATACCACAAACCATTATCTCATATCAGGATAATTGGTTCCTCAACACATTTTGGTTGATCCTTTGGTCACTATTGGACACCAAGCTCACCAAATCCACTACCTTCTAACCTCGAACGGATGGCCAAACTGAGTTCATCAATTGGATGAACGTGCATATACTGTGCATGTACAATTCCAAGAACCCCCACACAAGGGATGAGAGTCTGCCCTAAATTAAACACAACCACAACAGAGCGATACATAGATCAACATGCCACATCCCCTTTCAAGTGGGGTTGGGATTTCAACCATTGGCTTCCATGGTTGTTGTACTACCCCTTGCGTCCACCCAAGAAGACTCGTCCCATGCTCAAACTGAAGCTGAAAAATCCACCCGGTTCATTGAGAAGATCCAGTACCTCCGCCAATAGGTTCAAGATATTTTACAGAAGTCCAATCCCAATTACAAGTAGTGTCATGATCGACATTGGGTGCCACACAAGTTTCATGTGGGATACCAATTTTGGTTGCACTTGCAGAAAAAAATCCTTATAGGGTCCCATCATAAGATTTGTCCAGTCCACTGTGGAAATTACACCATCACCAATGTTGTGGGAGACAATTATTTTGAGTTCAATATCCCCCCCTTCCTTGGCTTGCACCCAATGTTCAATGTGAAACTCCTTCGGCCATATTTTCCACCATTATTGGATACCTCAGAGATAGCAAAACAATTGACACCAATAGAGCTCAACCCGACTGCATGGAATATGCATCCACTAATTAGATCATGTTCACATGGGTCAAGGGAACTCACCAACAGAAGATCCATCTTTATCGGCTTGTCAAAGCAGGGCAGCTCCTGCACCAAGGCAAGTGGTTCACTTGGGGCCAAATTCAGTATAAATTTCCTCATCTGTTTGGGGAAACTCAATTCCATGGAGACCATTGATTCCTAAGGGGGTATTATTGATCCAGGTGGATATCAGTGGCCACCCACCTATTCCAACTGGCTCATCTTAACAAATTTCCAATTTGGCAATTTTTTCCTAGTTTTTGGGTCCTGAACTTCTAGGGTCATTTTGAGGCCCTAAACAACGTTTTTATAGCTCACCACAATCAATCTAAAGAAAAATCAAAGTTTTATGACATAATGTGTATTCCTCGGATATACATTTCCAATGGGCTATCATGCGCCTAAAACAAAGATCGTATGCACAAGTTAAGACCTAGGGAAGTTGATGTACCAACTTACCCCAACATGGCCCACATGACTCTTGGCGCTTCATATCCCAGGGTTAGGTTTTTGGATATCTAGGGTTTTATAATTCATGTTTATTGTAAAAAGGTTTTTAGAGCCTCATTGTACTCATCTTCTTGCGAATGAGCACAATCCTCACATCTATTCTTAGAGATAAGATGTCATCATTCCAGCAAGATTGTTTCAGTCTGCATTTTTTAGTTTCAACATATTTCTTTATTAATAGAAGCCAATATTTATTGTATCTCTGTTATTGTTCATTAAATATCTGTGTTAATAATATACCCCTGTATGCATTTCATTTTTCTCATAAAATCCAGATCACATGGAGTTTGGATCAATGATCCCTCATGTACATAAGGTCATCTAGCTCAATAAAACAGAGTCTAGATCAATGACCGATCATGTACATAGGGTCATCCAACTCACTAAAATAGAGTTTGGATCAACGACCACTTATGTAGAACTAGGAAACTAACCTAAAGCTAGTCCTTCTAGTTGGCACACCAGGCATCCAACCCACAATGTTTGGGCATCTAACTATGAGGGTTAGGGGATCTAGTGTGCACACACTATCCATCTATCCCAAGCCTAGGAAACACCTCCAACCACATAGGTTGGCCCTCTATATTGAAAATTTGGGAAAATCGCCAGCCTCGAAGGCTCAACATCTATTGACCTTCTGAGAGGTCATGTTGACTGGTGCCAAAGTCAGTGACGTGCATGTAAACGACCACCCACTACTTCCACACTCTACAAGCTACTACCCCAAGAATCGCATATGTGATTCATTAATCCCTTTTACGAGGGATGTCCTATTGGACCACACCAAGATTGTCCCTGAAGTACACAAACTTCACCCTTGATAGAAGCTTGGTCAGCACATCTGCTATCTACTCATCTGTAGAAAAATATTGAGCTTCACTGCTCCCTTCTACACCATATCTATGATATAATGGTACCTGATCTCAATATGCTTCAACTTATCATAAAACAACAGGTCCTCTGACAAATTCACACAACTCAGGTTGTTGCAACATATACAAGTCACCTTCAACTCCAGAACAAAAAATCTTGCAAGCAAATTACGAAGCCACACTGCTTTACTGCTAGCTGAACACACTACTAAATACTCTACCTCAGTCGTCCTGAGCACCAAACTAGTATACATCATGTTGAAACATGAGATCATAGCTGACCCCAAGCCAAAGAAACATCCATATATACTCTTTCGGTCTGCAACACTACCGGCTCAATCTAAATCAGTATAGCCTTGTAGGCTTAACTCACAATCTGAAACAGATCTAAGTCCAAATTCTATCATACCCTTTAGGTACCTTAACACATGTTTTTCCATAATCAAGTGAACATGTCTTGGTTCGACCATATACTGACTCAAAGTGTTCATCGAAAAGCATATATCAGGCCTAGTGTTTGTCAAATACATCAACAAACCAATCATCTGTCTATATATGGTGGCATCCACTGTCTCTAATGATGTATCAAACAATAACTTTAGATTCATCACCATTGGTGTAGGCATGGCTTTACAATCCATCATTATGAATCTCTTCAAAATATTTAGAACATATTTTCCTTGGCACAAGAAAATATCATCCGGTTTCTGCCACACCTATAGACCTAAGAAATAATGCATCATACCCAGGTCTCTCATATCGAACTCTGATGCAAGATTTCTCTTGCACTTAACGATGAGTTTCTCGTTCCTTGTTAGAAAGAGGTAATCCAATATCAAAGGGAAACCAATCCCATGCTCATCAAAATAACTTTCTCGCATATCCTGCCCTGGGTGCCTTCTTAAGCCCGTACGAAGATTTCTCCTATCTGTAGACATGAGAATCCTTCTCATGTATCTTGGGGCTACTCTATGTGCACTTCTTCTGACTACTGGAGCAATTTTCTCATCATAATATTTTCCCTCTTTTTGGGAGAATCATCTGGACACAAATCAGGCTTTCTACATCTCTATGTTTCCATCAACAACATATTTGATCTTGTAGATCAATTTGAAAGTCACCACTAACTTTCCTTTTGTTCACAAGGAAAAAATCCATATCCTAGTCAATGCATAGCACCTGTCTGTCAGTCATGGAAGACATCTATCTCTCCCATCTGAATTTGAGGAGGAATACTTTCTAAATGAAAGTCTCTAAGCCATTGAATTTCTATGAGATCAGAATCAGTCTAAGTCTCCATGCTCCTTATGAAAATTGACTCCATTTGAGTATATATAATCTGCGGAGCCATATTCTCCCTCTGTATGTGATGATCTCCTATGAATTCTAATTTCCTATGAATGGTCTAGGGGAGGCTTCTCCTCCCTACTGGATCATGATGGCTGACTCTCTATGAACTCTATCTCCTTCTAAGATGGTACTTGGTGTGGCCTCCTTCCTCACCACTGGTGGAACCATTTTCTCCTTCTCATGACATGGCTCCTCAATGCTATATATCTTTGCATCCTGCAAAGTGTCACGGGACCATGCTAGTCTCTTCTTGGTTACTGCAATGATTCTAGGTAGGCCCTTCTAGATCTACTAACTCTTCCTGATGATATGAAGAGTGATCAACTGAACTAGAGGAATTTGTTTGGTCATATTTGGAGCTTTGTTCTCCTTAAAATCAATCTCCATATGAGATACTCTATATCTCGCAAAATTACCCTTCTTTATAGAATGTTTTAACTTCGTCCTCTCCTTTTTTCGATACAAGGATGTATATAGTCGTGTATACAACTTCTTATGTGGATAGTCTTCTCCATGTCTCAAACTAGAGACCATCTAATATGTTTCCTCTTGCAACTGTCACTATAGATCCCCTCAGAGTTATCACCTATGACCTGGTCGAAACATACCAACAACAAGGGAAAACAATAGACAAGAATAATAATAAAAATGAGAACAATTGTCACAATAACACCTTCTCAGAGCTATCACTTGTGACTTTCCTAGAACAAGAGCCAAAATAAAAATGCAATAATAAGAAAAAGGAACAACACTCTTTGA
>SNQJ01S0019382.1:114558-169144 GCA_010110895.2 Picea sitchensis
ATGGTGGCATCCACTGTCTCTAATGATGTATCAAACAATAACTTTAGATTCATCACCATTGGTGTAGGCATGGCTTTACAATCCATCATTATGAATCTCTTCAAAATATTTAGAACATATTTTCCTTGGCACAAGAAAATATCATCCGGTTTCTGCCACACCTATAGACCTAAGAAATAATGCATCATACCCAGGTCTCTCATATCGAACTCTGATGCAAGATTTCTCTTGCACTTAACGATGAGTTTCTCGTTCCTTGTTAGAAAGAGGTAATCCAATATCAAAGGGAAACCAATCCCATGCTCATCAAAATAACTTTCTCGCATATCCTGCCCTGGGTGCCTTCTTAAGCCCGTACGAAGATTTCTCCTATCTGTAGACATGAGAATCCTTCTCATGTATCTTGGGGCTACTCTATGTGCACTTCTTCTGACTACTGGAGCAATTTTCTCATCATAATATTTTCCCTCTTTTTGGGAGAATCATCTGGACACAAATCAGGCTTTCTACATCTCTATGTTTCCATCAACAACATATTTGATCTTGTAGATCAATTTGAAAGTCACCACTAACTTTCCTTTTGTTCACAAGGAAAAAATCCATATCCTAGTCAATGCATAGCACCTGTCTGTCAGTCATGGAAGACATCTATCTCTCCCATCTGAATTTGAGGAGGAATACTTTCTAAATGAAAGTCTCTAAGCCATTGAATTTCTATGAGATCAGAATCAGTCTAAGTCTCCATGCTCCTTATGAAAATTGACTCCATTTGAGTATATATAATCTGCGGAGCCATATTCTCCCTCTGTATGTGATGATCTCCTATGAATTCTAATTTCCTATGAATGGTCTAGGGGAGGCTTCTCCTCCCTACTGGATCATGATGGCTGACTCTCTATGAACTCTATCTCCTTCTAAGATGGTACTTGGTGTGGCCTCCTTCCTCACCACTGGTGGAACCATTTTCTCCTTCTCATGACATGGCTCCTCAATGCTATATATCTTTGCATCCTGCAAAGTGTCACGGGACCATGCTAGTCTCTTCTTGGTTACTGCAATGATTCTAGGTAGGCCCTTCTAGATCTACTAACTCTTCCTGATGATATGAAGAGTGATCAACTGAACTAGAGGAATTTGTTTGGTCATATTTGGAGCTTTGTTCTCCTTAAAATCAATCTCCATATGAGATACTCTATATCTCGCAAAATTACCCTTCTTTATAGAATGTTTTAACTTCGTCCTCTCCTTTTTTCGATACAAGGATGTATATAGTCGTGTATACAACTTCTTATGTGGATAGTCTTCTCCATGTCTCAAACTAGAGACCATCTAATATGTTTCCTCTTGCAACTGTCACTATAGATCCCCTCAGAGTTATCACCTATGACCTGGTCGAAACATACCAACAACAAGGGAAAACAATAGACAAGAATAATAATAAAAATGAGAACAATTGTCACAATAACACCTTCTCAGAGCTATCACTTGTGACTTTCCTAGAACAAGAGCCAAAATAAAAATGCAATAATAAGAAAAAGGAACAACACTCTTTGAGTGTTTTGACCAATCATTCCTCCATGGTAGCCTGCCTGAGACAAGAGAAGCAAGAGAAAAGTTATTTCCAATATAATAGCATTTTCATAAGAACATATCTATGTTAACAAGAATAAAAAAAAAAAAAAACAATTTCATGGTAATCATCATAGCATTACCAAGGTGACTTGCCTGGAAGAAAAACGAGAAATATCTCCTAGAGGAGATGTTAGTTGATCTTTCAAACAAGTACAATAAACATTTATATCAATAGTACTCATATGCTACCAAGTATTCATTGTATCTAGCAGTAATAAAACCTTTCAAAGATTGTTGTCACAACTATAGTGTTTACTTTTAATGTAGCGATTGTCAAACTTGATATGTGCAAATTGGAAACTTATCAATTTAATCAATCAAACCTAGAACCGAGAGTCTTATATTCAAGAATGAGTGTTTCTTCTTTTCTTCTGAGTCTCCTTCACTCAATATGACAAGTATTCTCTCCAACCCTTCCCCTATACTAAGACAATATGCTTTCTTGAAAGAAATCCGAGTTAGGGAATATAATGAAAATAAAATCTAAAAAAATCAACCTTAATCAATATAATATTTTTACTAAAGTCAGTTTATGACTTTAACTTTGACTAGAGGTTTAGCTTCAAAAGATCAAAATAAAACTAAATGTTCATAAGATCACAATAATGTCATAATAGCTAGAATCATATCAAAACAATCAAACCTGAAGTGCGTTGTTCCTCTAAATGTGTTGGATCTAAGATCCCTCTGGATCTATGATTTTTTCTTGGAAAAAAAGATCCCTTCTCCTGCAAACACCCTCAAGAGAAGGGATGATCTTTTAGGTAGTGACACCATCCAACAGTGGTGGCAAGCAATGACAAACCCAAAAAAAAAATTCAAAGTGCTCCAACTTGCAATATGAAAATAGTTGGAGATCTGGTAGGGTGGGGTGCACTAGGAAACTTAAAATTAGGCCCAACACTTCACTGAAAGTGCCCAATGAATTTGGGTTACAGTTTGTTGTGTCTCGAAGACCAGAAACCCTAACTGCTAGAAGAATGGATAGAGAGTTGATCTAGGGAGAGAATAATTTCAGCATCCTTTCAATGAGTTATCAAAAACTTCACTAGACTAGAGGAACTGCAATTGGTACTGCAATTGGTACTGCATCTGGTGTTGCAACTGGTGTTGCAACTAGTGCTACAACTAGCACTATAACTGGTGCTGCAACTTTGGAAGATTTTAGATCTGATCTAGAGAAAATATGCTCCCTCCTTAGGTGACCTTATTAGTGGGTTCAGTAAGTTCTCAACGATCTTGACAATGAGGGAAAATGAGAATCTTCCTTCTAGCAGTTAGACTGTTATGAAGGAAACCATCTCTGAAACCATGTTAAAATTTTGGTATGCTTGTTTAACCATAAACAATGTCACATCATTGTCATCTAACCATAAGAATTCACATATTTCACCCACGAGCATAATAAAATTTTCTTAGATAGAATGATTCTGACAAGTCCACACTAGAACCAACAGGTAAACTGAGAAAGACTGAGAATAGTCCATGACAATTGTTGCACTACTCTCTCCAGACTTGTGCCTCATTGTGGTGCAGCTACATCTCCTTAGAATTACGCACTAGTTGAGTGAGTGAGTGAGAGTTTCCAAATGAGCTAAGGCACATCCTTATTTATAATATCCTACCCAAGTGACTTTTCCAAGTGGGGTCAACTTCTTTTTTGGGGGTTTTCTATTTCTTTATTATTATTCTCCTTCGGTCGACTTCTATTCTAGGGTAATTTCACATTTGTTTAATGGTTCTCTTACTTCCAAAATATTCTACTCTAAGTACAAAGGTTATATTGGAGGTTAATACCTCCCAAAGCTGCCAAAACATCGACAATGGGGAGTAACCCTTGTTGTTGTTAGGCGAATTTAGACCCATCAACGAAATTGGCGCTAGAAGGAGGGCCATATTTTATGGGTTATATGAATGATTTACATAAATGAAATTAGTCTTCAGGAAATAACCCAAATCCTTCTCTATTTCCTAGAGTTGAATCTAAACAAGAATTTACCTATGAAGATTCAAAGCCTAATTTCAAAAGTGCCTTCGACAGTCCAGAAACACACTGAAACTTGGTTCCAAATACCATGAGAAGAATTCTATGAAACTCGTAGAATTACACATGCTTACGTCAAGTTCTTGGTAAGATACCAACTACCTCTGACCTTCCCAGGAGGAAAGAAACTTGTATGGAAATACCAAAGACACATCATGATATTTATGTTGACTCCATAGATGATCTTATCAAAACCGCTTTGCAAGAAGTCCAGGGACCCTTGATTCGAGCTACATGTTTCCTTGTTGAACCTGAGGATGATCTTGAAGGTGAACACCCTGAAATTGTTTTAGAAAAAATAATGGGTGGAAATAGAAATGATAGAGAAGTTATCCCACGTTGGAGAGATCAAGGTGCTCTAAACTTAGCTAGAATGTTACATGAAATGTCAAGAAAATATAACAAAGTCCTTCCAAAATTTGATCCAGATAAACCCAATTCAAAAAATTCTTCTTTCTAACCACTCATCTACTAAATTTCCAACATGATGACATGGTTTGTAGGTTGTTTACTTATACCTTTTAAGGCAAGGCATATACTTGGTATTTCATCCTACCAATCGGATCTATATCTGAGTGGGGGGTAACATCATGAAGGTAGGTAACACTTTCGTGAGAATGTGGGGGGGGAATTGTTAGAATCATTTATTCAGTCAAATTTTTTAACTTTTCAGTTGGAAAACATACACTTTTTGGCCGAAACATTGCATGTCAAATCGAAGGACATCCTCATCTTTTGTGTAACAAAAACGATAGTCATTTGTTTTTTCTCCGACAACAAAAAGTTAGGCCAAAAACATACATTATATATGACCAACATTTTGTTACACTGTTACTTTACAGACATTGCAAGTGATCGTTGGTGGATTAGTAAGTATTGGCATTGGTGGAAATGTTGGCGTAGGGCGTTTGTGAAAATGTTGGCATGGGGTGTTGGCAGAAAATCCAAGAATTTTTTAGATTTTTACAAATATTTTATATGGTTTCTTGTTTGAATTTATGGGAATTTATAGTATTTGACTCTATGCCATTCACATATGGACTCTATGCCATTCGCACAGAGACTCTGTCCATTTAGATAGAGTCCATATGAACTATGTCTGAATGGACAAAATATTTGTGCGAATAGCACTGAGTCCATATTGACTCTGCACCATTCGGACATAGTCCATATGTAATATGTCAATCTTCCAATTTAGAACTCTGTATCTGATCTCCAATATTTCCATAGACTTCTCCATGAACCTATACAAGTTTGATAATGGTACATGTTATCCCAGAAGCTATAGGTTGGGAAAATATTGACCTAACCACCAAATGGAGACAACTAGGAGGTCACCTACCCACTGTCACCTTAGGCAGGTGTCCTCGTCACTTTAGAGGGGAGGTAGTCACCTTAAGGGGGGAATCCATTAAGGTCAAATCTAAATGGTATGAAGGTCTTGGAAAGAAGTCTTGCGAAGGTCCAAGGGTTTCCAAGTATGTTGAGTAACCTGCAAATGGTGAAATACCTACACGAGACAGAAGAAACAAAAGCATATATTTCAATATAAATTCTATAAATCAAGTGAAATATACAAGAGAAATACTAGCTAAATACTAGAAAAACTAAGATTTAAGACCAAGATACTAGCATCAAAAGATAAGTTTGTTGTAAACACTTTCTACAACAAATTATATCATCCTTCTGGTTGTAAAAATCAATGTATTACAACAATTAAATCAACCACTGAAACTCCACCAAGCCTTGCCAAAAGTGCACTAGACCAAGAAAGAAAAGTGTGCAAACTTTAGGCAATTTCCAATGGTTGATTAGAGAGTTATTCAAGAAATTAGAATAGGGTTTCTGCAGCCCTAATGGCCGGAGATGTAAATTTGTAACAACAATAAGAACTATCCTTTTGATGGGGATGCCCTAGTGGTTGTGAGGTTCTCAAGGCACACAGAACATAATCCAAGTTGCAAAAAGAAATATGACAAGAAATTATGTTTCCCAATGCAATATTTTGTTTCTCCAATACATGATTAGTGCCTTTAGTTATGGGTTAATGGGGTCAAAAAATAAGAGCTAGGATTACTAAACCCTTGGTGGTGTAGATCCTCTTACTTCCCAAGATAAGTAACCTAGATAGGGTTTGAAGATGAGGGGTTTAAATCCTCTTACTTCCTCAACAAAACCCTTGCAAAATAACTTTAAAATGTTGACAATTATGGTGGAAACTAGGATAGAGGTGTATATCCTTATACTCCCTATTTAGCCTTGGCCAAAACAACCCCAAACTGAATTAAAAATGATAATACAAATTAGAAACCATACCATTTAAGAAAAATCCTTTAACATGCCAAAGTAAACCTCCACAATAGCAAAAAAATGACCTCCAAGAGATAGCACACCATAATCATCATCAACCATAACCACAAAACATTATTCCATAGCACAAAAGGTGAAATACTCCAAGTGTAGTGATGGGATCCTAAAATACCTCCTTTCCTTCACTTCATTTCACTATTTTATCATCATATTTGACCATAATCAATTCCCTTCACCCTTTAAAGAATACCATTTATTTAAAATATATTGATTAGAAGCATTAAAAATAAATGATGTGAGTTTTTACTTGTTAATGTACTTTACATGGTTTTAACTAATTTGTAGATGATAAACTTAGTATTATGAAATGTTTATATAGCTATACAATCCACCGAATAGTTAAACAATGGATATCATGGGGGATGGATTCACTATATACCTTATTAAAACGTTTGCATCATTGAAATATCAATTTAATAATATTTGTTCTTTTTGATAGCTGGACGATTGTACAAACAAAAATGAAGGGAGATTGTTCTTTTTACAAGCAGTGAACTTCTAGCTCAATTTGTGGGAAAATGAAGCTGAATTGAACAAATATGGCACATGGGTTTTGTGCATAATATGCCTAATTAGGTCCTTCTAGCATAAGGGTAGACCTAGGGTCTAACGCTTCAACAATGCACCAACAAAACACTAACTTCTGACCCTTTTGGTAACACCTGTGAAGCAGATGAAGTCTCACCCGAGGTAGAGGAAGGGGTGGTTGCAGGACTCGGGTGTATGCAACCTAGCTGGGACACAAATATGTTATTATAAAACCTTAATAGATCACTTAGTAGTCATTATACATCAATATTTAACCCTAATTTACAACGTAGATAATCCCTAATTATAGAGTATTGCAATATTCATCCAAATCTAATATATTCAAGAACTAAGCATATCAACACATATCAAACCTAGCATCTTATTCAAATCATTAGGCACTAAGCTATCATATTCATCTAAGCATATATCATTACACTAAGAATAAATCATATGAGCAATAAAACATTCACAATACACAAAGCAACCACAACACAGGATATACGTGGTTCACCCCCATCCTAGGGCTACGTCCACCAACTCTTCTTCTCTTTATTATCTTCTGTCAATCTCCTACATGCATAGAGCCACAAGATCCTACTCTGCATAGGATTGGATATCTACACACACTTCTCTAGATCCACCTTCCCCAAGCTAGGTCACAACACAAAGCCTTTACACAGTCTCTTACAGTCACTTGCACTTAGCTCTGCAAGTTCTCAACATAGCATGCACAAAGAATTTACAATTTTCACTTAGCACTTAACAAGGTACCAAGTCCCTCTTTATGTCATCTAGACATCTATTTATTCATTACAAAATGCCTAAACATGGGTAAAACCATGGGTCAACATCCCCATTCCCGTTACATAAGCCCAAAACACAAAAATCCCTTAACAAGGGGCCGATATCCCATGATCTACGCTTCGACTTGCGCTCCGCCTTTGACAACCTGTCAAAGTCCCAAAATAGGTCAAATGTGACCAAGGATCATCAAAAATTGGTCAAGTTCCAATAGGCCCCCAACACTCACCTGTGAATCATCCTGAGTCACTCTGATCTAGGTAGCTCTACCTCAAAATCCTTGAGCTTGGCTCGAGCTACTTCGACCTGCTGTTTCGTGAAGGCCTCCTGCTCAACGAACTCTTGGATAACTGCTTTGTTGATAGGTCCCTGTGAGCATTGTTCGACTACAATTACTACTTGTTCTAGTTCTTCTCCTCGACCTTCAATCTCCTTGAACAGTTGGAAAGCCTCGTCCTGAATTGGTTGGAGCCTGTAGGTCACTTCCATGACTTTGCTCTGAATGGTGTGGACCTGTTGTTGAGAAGTGCGTTGTTCTTGGGATCTCTTCATCCTTTCAACTACTGGTAGAGGTTTCAACTCTGCCTGTACTGTCGCTGCTTGTTTCTTTGCCTCCTCGATCTGTGACTCTAGTGTCTTTAGTTTAGGGTCTTCAGTAAGTCTCTCATAAGTCTACGCACTTCTATTGTTAAGTTATTTACATTCCAAAGCTAATGCTCTTATCCTCTCAACTGCACTCCGAGCAGTGGATTCTCTTTGGTATCGCATGTCCTGTGGAGTGCTTGGCACTGTTCATAGCTCTAGATGTGTGATTCTCTGTTGAAGTTGTTGGATGGCTTCAACAAGTTGTGCTACTTGATGTTCCACTAGGTCTTCCTCCTTTTTCTCTAAACCTGTCATAGAGAGAAGTGCTCTACTGGATACTTCTTTTACTCCAACCTGCTCCACGAGCAGCTGTTCCTTCTCTTTCTAGATCCTCTCTTTCTCCTTGTCGAAATTCATTTGGAGGTTATCCTTCTCCTGTTGCGCAACTCAACGTTTCTCTATCACTTCATCTTGTGCTTGTTTTAGGGCCACTATGGCCTATTCCTTTTCTTCTTGTGCATGACAAAGACAAGCTTCAGTCACATCATCTATTATGTGAATTTGGGTAGGCTCTTCCCCCAACTCTGGTTCTTCCAATGGTGGGGGTGCAGTGGATAATGCACGGTTGGAGTGAAGGGCCTGCTGCACCCCTTTGAATTTTGCCTCAATCCTATCATACATGGATGCTTGTTTGGCTTCAGTGTTCTATAAGAGGTCCTATGAGGCATCTGATATAGCTGTGATGATGAAGTCAAAGGCATCGAGCATGAGTACAGTCTGTAGCTTAGTATTAGTAGCTTTGGACTTCTTTCGGGAAGTAGGTTTCATGGGGGAAACATTCATTTTCTTGGAGGGATCAGTCTCATCAATAGGATCCCTAGGTGGTGTTACTTCATCTTGTTGCTCTTCTTTTCCATTGGTCTCTTCTCTATCTACTTTTTCATCACCTCCTCTTCTAGGTGATTTTGATGTGGTTTCTTTTGAGGCATTGCTCATCTGTTGGACCTCTTCGGTCTTCTTCGTTCTCCTAGTTCCAGGTGTACCATGTGCTTTGCGAGTGGCTTCTGGGATTCTGAGTTGTTCAGGTTCAGACAGTTCTATAGGATCAGCAGGGATAAGGAGCTCTACAGGCTAGTCCTTGGTTATCTCTTCTAGGTCCTCCTATGTGATCTTATAGTATAAAGTTTCGATCTGCGCGAAACTTCATAACGGGTCTGAACCAGTGTAGAGTGTTCGACGTCATACAAGGGACAACTTCNNNATGGAACTCATAGCCCTGATCCTGAGCTTCGTGATAGTCCAATTCTAACTGGTTGGCTAAGTACTTTGCCCAGTTCATCTGTATTCCTTCCACTCATTTTCCAGTGAGGTCGACAACAAACCTTGTGGCCTGCGTAGGTCTGTTCTTTATCACTAGCTTTCCTGTAATCAAATGGTAGGCCAGGTTCACTGTGCCATTCTGGATGGAGGCTACCTTGTAGCCTCACATCCCTTTTTCTACATCTCCATATGTATCTTTAATCCTCTGTGCCAGTGCGTGGTTTGCAACCTTCCTTGGGTAGAAGTCTTGTAGGTCGGGTCCCTGCATGCTCAATTCGGTGATCCTATGGATCAACGCTGGATCGACAGTGATGCATATGTTTAGCCACATATAGCCTCCATGGAAGCATGAAAGAAGGATATTAACATACATGTTAACCTCCTGGTGCCTTAAAAAATGAGGTATCTTCATTATTTTCAAGACACCTGACTGTGTGAGGTCCATAGTCCATGGTAGGGGGATTATCCTTGAGTTCTTCCCCTTTGTCCTAGTCAAATACCTATGAGGAGTGAGCATATTGTGGTTCTTGCGATCCCCTATGTTGAAGTCGTTGAATTCTAATTACATGATCTTATCCAACTACGGTCGAGCTGTACGTATCCCCTTCGGGAGGTACACAGTAACCCAAATTTAATCAAAGTCTCTGGGGACACTGTCACGACTCACCACGTCGATCAGAGGCGGGATGTAGCCGGGCAGGATAGTCGAGATTAACTTCACATTCACCAACTCATCTCGATGTTTGGTTCTTTTATCAGCTACAGGTCGGGATGGTCTAGATCCGCGAGCAGTTGATGAAGAGGCTTGCACTCCTCTCATCGAGGAAGCTTGAATTCCTACAAAAATTACTTTTTCGGCCATTAAATTGATTAGAAATTATTCTACGGACTTCTCTATGGAGATGAGTTCATCCAACATGCACGCTCAATATCGGATAACTCAGGGTGATGAATGAATTCTCAATGCAATAGAACAGGTTTTGATCTCAGTAAACATAGCGTGGTAGCAATGAGTTGGCTCAAATACAATTTGAAAAAGTGTTCTCGGTGAAATAGTCAACGAACTAAGTAGACAATGAGGTAATGGATCTCTCCAATGGGCGAGAAGACTTCATTAATGCAGTTATGTCTATTACGACACAGTCCCAATGGTCTGATGGTGAGATTTATGGTCATCACTGTTGTTCTAACCATTTGGGGGCGTTGGTCTAATGGTCATAATTCCTCCAATGGTTATATTGCTCCACCATCGCGAAGTGCTATTTTGCGTTTTTTAGATATCCCGACGAAGTTCTAGTGTTGCAAACCTTTCTTTTGTGAAGTTCCCTCTGGAGTCTCCTGCAACTTTTCTAGCTTTGCTCTCTTCTTACTGAGCTTTCTAGCCTTCTTCCCTGTGATCCACATCTTGGTATTCCTCTTTCCATTCTGATTCTTATCTGTACTCAACATAGTAACTTCACGCTGTTGAGATTCTTTCATAAGGTTAGAGAGTAGTACTTCTTCTTTGTCTGGTGTAGGTGTTCTATTCTCCTGTACATATATATATTGTAAGTCTTCTTGGGTTCTTTTAACTTTGACATCCAGATTTCTGGTCCTTAGTAACTTCGACTGGTTCTCTTGTTCTTTAATTAAGTGTGCTATCCTCTTAGTAATGAAGTCTCTTAGTTCTTCATTCTTCTGTTCTAGGGCTTCCTCTTCTTTTCTTCTGGTCTGATCCTTCTCAATCTAGGTTTTTCCTAGTAACATAGCAAATGGGGTGTTGCTCTCAATAAATTTAACAACCTCAAAATCTTCCTCTATCGAAGTTCCATGAGAACTCATAGATATCCGAGTGAGTATTCCACATAGGGTTATCATATTTCCTCTAAATAATCCTATTCCTCCCAATGAAGGACTCGTAGAAAGATTTCCTAAAATTTCCTAGGTTCTTTCTGTCATGATATTCACCTATGTTTTCTCATCCAGAACACAGTCAATGTCGAAGTCTCTTATTCTTGTTTCTATGCACTCTTTTTCTTTGAATATCTCTGATAAGTTGATATTTATGTGATCATTCAGGGTTTCTTTCATTTGTAGTAATACATTCTCTGATTCTTTCTGGGGTTCTGCCATGGTCTCAGTTGCTTGACCTTCCTCGAGGTTTTCTTCTCTCATATTCATTATTTCAACCTTAGAAATCATTCTAGGGAAATCCAAAACTTCATTATCCATAGCTTTACAACAAAGACAACTACATCTTCTACCAAGGCATTCCTTATCAAGATGCCCCAATCTTATGAAACTGTAACAAAGGGTTAATCCTCTTTTTTTTGTAAATGATCCACAACCTTTCTTGTACTGCGCACTAGGATCATAGTAGTTAACTTGCAAAAAATTATTTCCAATATCCTGCATCCATTTGTTAGTCCAAAAATTCTTTCTATTCATAGGGATAACATATCTTTCACTATTCTTATTATATCTACTCATATCAAATCTTCTTTCTTCTAGTTGTGCCCTAGTTTTCAAGCTAGGAATTTTTTTATCAAACATACCTAGATTCGTACTTTTGAAACAAAAATTTCCACTTATCTTACCTTTTCAATCAAAAATTTTCACTGTTCTTACCTTTATTAGAGCACAAAGCTTCATGATCTTACCTTTTTTCTTCAGATCTGACTTCTCTTTTTAGCATAGAGTTTCACAAGTCAAGTAGAATACTCTGCACTAGGGCAACAAATCTAAGCACAAAGATTTCTCTTTTCTTCAGTTCCCAACAATAAAATTTTCAGGTCTCGGCAACAGAACCATTTTTTGGCACAAAGGCAGACCCAGGGTTCAACGCTTCAACAATGCACCAACAAAACCCAAACTACCGACCCTTTCAGCAACACCTGCGAAACAGATGAAGTCTCAACTAATGTAGAGCCAGGGGTGGTTGTAGGACTCAGGTGTATGTAACCTAGCTGGGACACAAATCTATGATTATAACACCTTAATAGAGAACTTATCAGTCATTATTCATCAGTATTTAACCTTAGTTTACAGTGCAAATAATCCCTAATTACAGAGCATTACAGTATTTATCCAGATCTAATATATTCAAGCACTAATCATATGAACAAAGATCAGATCTAGAATCTTATTCACATCATTAGGAACTAAGTTATCATATTCATCTAAGCATACATCAATACACTAAGAATAAATCATATGAGCAATAAAACATTCACAATGCACAAAACAACCACAATGCACAAAGAAACCACAACACAAAATATATGTGCTTCACCCCCAGCCTAGGGCTACGTCCACCAACTCTTCTTCTCTTTATTATCTTCTGTCAATATTCTACATGCATAGAGCCACAAGATCCTACTCTGCATAGGACATGAGATTTGTGCGCACTTCGCTAGATCCTCCTTCCCCAATCTAGGTCATAGCACAAAGCCTTTACACATTCTCTTACAGTCACTTGCACTTAGCTCTGTAAGTTCTCAACATAGCATGTACAAAGCATTTACAATTTTCACTTAGCACTTAGCACTTAGCAAGGTACCAAGCCCCTCTTTACATTGCCTATAAATCTATTTATACATTACAAAAGCCCTAAACATGGGTAAACCCATGGGCTGACATACCCATACATCACCATACCCATTACATAAGTCCAAAACCAAAAAATCCCTAAACAAGGGGCTGAGATCCTGCGAGCTCCTCTTTGACTTGAGCTCTACCTTCAATAGCCTGTCGACGTCCCAAAATAGGTCAAACATGACCAATGATCCTCAAAACTTGGTCAAGGGCCAACAGGTCCCATGCGAGTTGTTTCCAGAAATTATACATGGATTGAGAGTTAGATCGAAATTACATATCAGATATATTTGGACCTCCATACAGACCACCATCTGGATCTTCATCCGAACCTCCATCCAACACTTGATATGGAATTTGGAGCACAGCAGGGTTGGCCGTTGGCATATCTGTTGGCATTTTCAAGCGAATGAAAAACATGGGTTTTGTGCATGTTATCATCCTCCTGCTATGTTTCCTCTCACACTATGATTCAAGCACTTGGAACTTTCCCCTATATTCAAGCTATGAATTTAATAAATTTTTTGTCTATTAATAAAGATTTAACACTTTTTTGGTTTTGGTAGAGTGTCAACCCTTTCAGTGGTCGACCACTCAAACTCTATATAAACATGAGTCTTCTAGAAATATGGGATTACCAAAGAAGATAGTTGATGAACTATGTTAAAATTCATCCTTGTTATATATTTCTGATGCAATTTAAAATCATGTTGAAGTTGTGATTATCTTGTGAGATGGAGTACCACAACTACATGGGGGGCCCACCAGTAGTCTATGTGTTCTTATTTTACTATATATTTAGATTTCTAATTTCTCTTTTGTAGGAATTTCTCTAATATGTCACTTGCAGGAATTTCTATAATTTCTCTGTATATTCAAACTTCTATAATCCAAGCCATGTTTAATTACAAATGCCTCTCTTCTAACTGTGTTATCATTGTATGTACTCATTTTAATTATTTATATTATATTGCAAACATGTATATCCTCTTTGTAGGTTGAATTCATTAAGAGGTTGTTCATAGCCCATTTAAATTAGATCAAGCTAACCCTTGCATGACTGTGTGATCATTATATCTCTATTGAAACATTTCCAATTCAAGAACAACAACATAATTTCCAATTTTGAGAGAATAGTTCATAGATATAATTAGTTACAAGAACATGTATTCAATATTCTTTTAATGACAAATATCTCAATAGATTGTTTTGTTCACACACTGCATCTTTCTATAGAAATTAATATTGAGATTATACCATTTGAATTAGCTATTATTTGAACAAGAACAAGTAGAAATATAAATTCTCAATTTCCTATGTTGATTTCTGATATGAATTTCTTATGACAATCCTTTATGTTGATAGTATCATGATGTTGTCTTTTCCAGTGTAGAATTAGTTGTGGATTTTAATGCTATATTTTCTAGATGTAACTGTGAATTGTAATGCTATATTTTTTCTAGTTTTTTAGAGTACAGATTCTTAATGTTGATTATGTTTCTCTCTTAAGAGTTATTTTAGGGTACAATTTGTAGTAGTTTCACATGGTCACTTTTCAAGTAGACCTTAATTCATCTATAGTCTTTCTTAAAATAGGATGATCAATTGCATGGTTTATGTTGAATCTATAGTCTTTCTTTAATTAAATAATGAAGTGATGGGAATGTACAAGAAATTAGTTTCATTTTTATCTTGACACATATTGTGTTACAAATAAAGGTTTACTCAATCTCTTTATTATCTAAGTGTGTTGCCGACATTAGATTAGATTATTCTAGACTAGGCTGGATTAGAGCTCTAGCCCTGCACATATAGTGCTAACACCTCGAAGCTTACGAGCCCTGGGTTGACAATTTAATGTCAAAATAGAATATCATATATTTCACTCGACATGTAGAAAAAAATTCATACCAAGTACTTCTCACAAGAGGGAGAGTTATGTTTGAAATGAGATTTTATGATCGCTATTTATACAAAATGTCACTAACATAGTTCGTCCAGATAATTAAGGGTAAACCACAAGACTAGGGGTCAACAACCCTAATCTTTCCCCTTTTAAAAAGTAATATTAGACAATTCACTTTAATTTCACTTTTGCACAAATAAAAACCCTAGTTATAAAAACTTCACCCTTTTAGGGGACGTTTTGGCACTAGGATAAGGTCATTGGTGATGGAGGACTGTAGAAATGATTCCCAAAGCCACATGTCAAGTATGTACAAATGGAACCCGCCACCAAGGCCCAATTAGACTCTGCAACATTCGATAATGGAATGGTTCTCCATATCTTGCGATCTAGCCAATTAATCGATGGGATTTACGTAGTGATTTACAGGATATCTTCTCGTGAAAACTCCTCCTTCAGTTTGAACATTCTCTTTTTTGTATTTTCTCTTATAGGTGGGTCTGATAAAAGATAGGTGCTGGTATAAACCAGTTGGGTAAAGGAAAAGGGGAAAAACTTAACTACTGAAGAAGGCTGAGCTCAGGATAACCCTCGTACTCAAGAATGCAGACAAAGATTTTCACACTTATGACAAGCCTAGTACTAATACATCAACTTGTTGGTATTTCATTTATTGACTAAGATACAATTATTGAAAGAAAACATACATGTAATAAAATGATGGCAAGAAAAATGGTTTCCTTATCTCTAATCACTAATCACACATTAACACAATAATTTGTTTTTCATCATTAGATATAAGAACTATAAAAATATTGAATCAGCTAACTTATCAATAGATTCAGAAACTCTTACTCATTACAACATCCATTCATGAGATAAAGTCAGAAGTAATTCCTTCTTATGATCTAATCACACACGCCTTTGATGTAAAACATAAACTTGTCTTCGGTCTTAAATAAGACTTATTAATTAAGGTAGTTCTGAAACAGTTCTTTACAATTCCAAAAATGAGGGTCTTTGCAAAAACCATCCACCTCTTCTAACAAGTCGATCCTCTTATTTATAAAAAATCATTAACTAAAAATAACTATCTAAAGTGCAATCTAAGTAAAAAAAACATCGCCACATGGCGCTTTCATCTCTCTGTCTTCTCAGAGTCATCAAATGGTTTCACTTGAGTGGATGACTCTTCTCATACTCTGACCATTTGACGAAATGTTCCTCACATGTGTTGGAATACGAGAATCTGTGTTGGTCCATCGGGGCCGAGAGGATATCCTTTATCTCTACTACATGAGCTCTATACTTGACTACTTTAACACTTAACTGTTATAACACTGTTTGATCCTTGATCAGGTGATCCATGAACTATTGTACTTGACTTGGCACCATGTTTTCCACCTTTTCTATCTTCCCAGTGCACAATGAGTCTTGTTCTACATGTTGTCTGACTATGTCATGCAAGTTGACAAATTCCTCGGGTGAGCCGAATTATGGGAGACCGATGTCTCTCATCCCCCGATTGATCTTGGTCCAGCTCCTTTCACAATTATCCCATTTCTCTTGAATCTCCCATTGAGGTTCTTGGGCCATCTTCACCCAGTATTCAATCAACTTCCTTATACATTCAATGTTGATGTCCCTTAGCACTCTAATGTCATGCTCTTTGACGTCGTGGCCCTTTTGAACCGCGCTGATGTAATCAATTCTTTACACCACTTGGTGGGCCTTCTCATACCACATTTCCATGTACTTTCACGTCGCTAGCACCATAAAGGTGTCTTCTTGGAAATCGGCTATCCCTATAGTGAAAAGGTGTCGCCTCACTCATGAATTTGTTGTAGGCATCTTGGAATTCACTTCTCAAAAATACTGTGGCATGTGTGGAGTCCTCATAGTATTTCTCCAAATGGAATAGATGCTCTAACTCCTTTAGCACAGCAGCCAAATCCTCTTCATATTTCCTTTCTCTATCCAGGGTGGCATCTGTGATTGTCATTCCTGCGCCGATAAGCTCATACATCTTAGCATGCTCTATACTGATCAATTTCCCCTCTGTGGTGATGAGGATAGAACTGCCCAAAGTAAGCCTCCTTTTCTTGGTGGTTCTATTCACAATGGATTTCCTCTTTTGATAATAGGCGATTTCTTGTATATTGGTGACCTCATCCACAGGTTCAAGGATTTGTTTCTCTCCCCAAGTAAGAGTATTTCCTAGTCTCCTGACAATTTATATATGTTCAAGAATGGGTTATGAAACCTCTTCTATATGTCCTGAAGGCTCAGACTCTGGTTGTTGCTCATCGAGGGGTAAAGTATTAGCCAAAATTGAGGAATCAGGGGCAGCTTCGATACTTATTTGGTAATCAGTTGTCGAGATGTCGATTTCCTTTTGTGGATTCTCTTCCCCTTATTCACTCGATCCTAGCTCATCCCTCGAGCTGTCTGTTTGGGTTCCCGATATGTCGAGTGGTTCAGTGTCCAAGGTAATTTCTACCTCATGCTCATTATGTGGATTGCTCTGACTTAGAGCATTGGGATCTAGGGTGGATGCTTTCTTAGGTTCTTTCTCCTCTATGATTTGCACCAGAGTCACCAGGGAAACCTCTGAACTCTCCTCCTCATCATAGATATTTATTAAATCATACAAGGAGTTTGGTATGCTAGTCCTCCCTGGTGTCCTTGATATCTTAGGCTGGGTTGAAATTCCCCCTAGTGGCCCGATCTATGGTGGTGGAATTTCAGGGTTTTATGTCCTGGTGATTCCTTCAGGTTGTATTGGCTCCGATCCACTTGGCCCCCCTCTGCTTGTGATTGGGTTGTCAACAGGAACCCTTGTCATCTCTACGAGATCCGAGTTGTTCTGCAACTGATCAATGACTCTTTGTGATTCTACCATCAAAATCAATCCCCTTTTATGTGCCTCTGGTGTCAAGAACAATCCCCTTCTTTGTGCCTCTGCTATCTCTACCACTCTGATTTTTTCCCTGGATATGAGAGCCTCTTGAGATGACTTCTCTATTGTTTCCACCTATTCATCCACACTCATGGCCTTGAACCTAGTCATGTTTGGGTTGGCCATCCTCTACACCACCTCGTCCCAGTTCTGGGCGCTCTCTGTGAATATTTCATCCTCAAACTTATCATGAGAATATGACTAGTAGGATGATACTTGTGACGCATGTTGGAAGAACATGCCTTTAGGATTGTTCTTGCGGAATAAGCCTGTTGGGAACCTAAATTCAAGTTGGCTCAGCCCTTCCAGTTTGTCTTGAGCAGTATCTTTCAGCAGATAAAACCCTATATGAAAATCGTAGGGTATGAAATCTCGTTTCTCGTCTTTCACCAAGGTGGAGTTATAGCCCTGCAGGATGGTATGATAACAGATTTCTCCCACAACGAGCTGGTCTCGAACATGAGATGGTAGGAGATGTGGTGCTTCGGTGGCCCCAAACGCTTTGATGTAGGTTGAGTGTTCGTCTAAATACCAATGACATAACTTTTCTATCATTTTCTTGGCTATCACCAATAGTCTTAGGCATTCCTTCTTAAAATTAATAAAGTAAATACGAGTGATGAATTCATTGCAGATGAGTGAATAAGACATTTGGTACCTATTCTACCATAATATGCTGAAGTAAATGTGGATTGGGAGCTCTACAACATGCCATCTTAGATTCATGGCGGCAAAGACATTCCTTGTGCACATGACATCAAGCAGGTACAAGGCCATGTAGAAAGTTAGTGTCTCTCCTTCCTTCGATGACTAAGACTTCTATATGCAGATACTCAATTGTTTTGAGATTATTGCTCCCCAGTTGAATATGCTCCTGGTGATCTCCACTATGTATTCCAAAGGCATCCATGCTTCCGAAAACTTGGAGCAATCATTTTCTCCATATAGCCAGCAGATGAGAGCCATCAAATAGATGTATGGATCCCTCAGGTTGATTGTTCTGTACCATCCATTGCTCTGATTAGTGAACTTATTGTCTTCCTTCCACCATGAAGGAATCAACCGGATGATGTCATGGAATTCATAGAAATTCACAACGAAGTCCGTGTTGGACCGCTCCTCTAGGTCCCTGAGCTTGTAGTATTTTTGTATTTCTGTTGGGAAGAAGACTCCAATGCATCCACCACTCTCATCATTGATCAAGCACTTATGCCCAGCTGTATGGTCGATGAGCCATTTCAAAACCTCCAGGTAGGGGAAAGCATGGGTTCTTCTTGCCACCATGTGTAAATATGACTGTCAGATGTTCGAGAACACCTGGTCATCGAGCGCCCTCACATCCGGGTTGCTTTGTGGGATATACTCTAGGAATTATTCTAGGATAATTATTTTGAAGAGATCCCCCCACTGTGGGAGGGATACCTTGGATCTGATGCTTGCCTCTGTATCACTAAAGGCTAGAGGCTAGACAAAATATTTCTTTGTTGTTCTTTTGATGACAGGATTTTCCCTAGAGGCGTACTCCAACTGCCTCACGGTCCCTGTGGAATAACATTCAACTATCTCTGGTTATTTCATCTTTGGTGATCTCGACGAGCATCTAGTGTTTGGATTTCTCGGTGGAATTCATACTGCAACAAGAGAAGGGTTTAGAGACTGTGTAAGAAACCTGATGAACATTAATAATTTATAAACAATGAATTGAAAGACTTGGATACATACCTCTGAAGCTTGTTAAACCTGGTTTTGATAATCAAAAGGGTCAATACAGTCTCAATTTTCTCTCTTTGCTACTTCAGATTCTATGGAATTCACTTACATGCATAATGAATTTGTTCACAACGGTTCTATAGATTTAAACAGGGATGATCTTACCATGTCACATCAGCCATTCAATTCAGGTTGTGAGTGAAATTTCAACAAATCTGTCGCCATATCTTCAGAGGAGTTTAAACTTAAATTCATCATAGGTTGACGATGAAGGCATGGGTGGTAATGTGGTCTATCGGCGATTTCAAAACTTTGTTGTCTAATCAGTGCACATGGTAGAAACTAATGCGGAATTTGGCATTAACTAGTTCCTCAAATGTCCAAAATATAATAGTCTCTAATCCCACAAACATCCCATCGTTCTGCTCTTTCAGTTGGTGGATCGGGGGTCGGGATTGTGCTGTGAAAATTTTTGTTGATATCCTCCTACAAAATCTCCAACGTCGATTGATATTACCATGCAATGCTGACATGGAAAAGCTGGCTCGAAGGTGTGACTAGGACCTCAAGAATAAAAAATGACTCAGGATAGAACTAGACCGTACGACCCTCTTATCTAGTAAAGACACATGGCATTCACGACCAGTGACTTAATTCGATCATGTTAATCGGAGTCAATATTTTATTTAAGCCATTCATTATAAAACCAAATCCTAACTTGCCGATGCTAAAATGTTTCAAGGATCGACGATCGACGATAAACCTACCCAAGTGCTCTCGAATCGGCTCCCTCGAAAAAGTCCTGATGCCAAAAATGCATCAGGAATCGACGATCGAAGATAACTTTATCATGGTCACAATGTTTGTTGTGATCCTTCTGGATTTTCCCCAATCCTGATAAAGCGCATTGGGCATCGACTATTGATGATTTCTTTACATCCTTTGTTAACGTCTGTCTTCCTCGTATTTTATCGATGTCGAAGGGGATTGACTATCTCTTGAACCTTTATGCGAATAACTTACGCAAACCAAAACTGCCTTCTGTCAATGCTGATGAGGATCAATGCTCGACGACTATTGTTTTTTTATGGTTCCTTTGCTTACTTGAATTATTTCTGATGTCGAACCTGAGCACGTTAGGTGCAGTGTTTAGTTGTCAATTCTTAATTCAGGTGTTAAGGTACTTTTAGACACGAGGTTTCATAAGTTCAAAAAAAAATCAATAGGTGATAAGAGTCATGAAAACAAACAAAGATAAAACATTTCCCAAAATGAATTCGATTCAAACAGTGCAGAAAATAAGTGGTACCCAAAAAGTGAAAAAATTTGATAAGGATTTTTAGGGTATGTTGAGTTCTCAACAAATGGCGACCTACTAGGCGAAGAAGAATCTTTTTTCCTTCCCCAAGCTCAACTAATGCAGAAGTTGGTTAAGAACTTAACTAGTTTTTTATCATAACCTCTTCTATCCTTGAGTTTGAAATTTCCTGGTTGGTATATCTAGGCCTGTCTGTGGGGTTTCAACCTTTATTCCACCTTCATTTCCTGTAACTATGACTCATTCCCTCTTTTGACAAGAGTTGAATAAAACATTCACTGGCACAAGGCCCTTTACTTATCATCATTCAATTGCTACGTTGTTTCTTCACTACTAGTGAGTGTCCATAGCCTTGGTGGATTCACCCCGATGTCACAGACCTTTCTCCACTTCCAGCAAGAGTCCAAAGCATCAAAAAAGTTATCTGCATACCCTCTCCTACTTTGCACTCATTTGATATAATTGATTTTATTTCAGCAGAATTCCCTGAGCGAGTGGGAGAGGAGGATTGTTGGTTACTCTCCTCTATTCTACTTTGAAATTTTTATTGACCCAGGGTTCATGTCTTTTGGGTTTCCAACAAATCCTCTAAAACTATTGGCCCTCCTGGTAAACCAGAAGGCAAAAAAACACACGAATAAGTTGCATAGTCTCACCCGAGATAGCTTTAATTGGTGGTTGTAAGAATCAGGTGTTTACAGCCCAGGATTGAGTATGAGATGTGAGATCTATATTCAGATCCATCTAGTATAACCTATGATTGCAACCTATAGTTATTCACGACTATGCATAACCTTCAACAACTTATTTCCTTAATAGCGCAACCATATGTCATAACAATAGAATAACTCATTCATTCATTAAGCACAAAAATTAACTAATGAAAATAGCATAAATATATGCATTCATTCATCACATTACACATATATTACCATGGTTCACCCCCTCCTAGGCTACATCCATAAATATTTGGCTCTTAGCTCTTTTATTATGGTAGTTCTTCATCTACATCGTCGCATGCTTACAATTCCCTTCAGAAGGGTAAGATGTATATGAGGAGAACTAGATCACACCAAGCTCCTCAGCCTGCAATGTAATCCTCAGATATACCTTCTCTCCTCTCCTCTAGCTCAACATCTTACAAAATAGGTAATACAAAAATATTACATATCGCATCAACTCATACATATCTACAATAATGCAAAGCCAACTACTAACTAAATCGGAACAACTACAAAATCCCTAAAAAATACAAAACTCTTCACAACATAGAACCTTTCATAATACCTAAGTATCGATATTTATACATGTTTGGTTCTTCAGCCATTACAATATGTTACCAAAACCCTAACCCTACCGACATTAAGTCTTCCTCCCATATGCACGTGTTGTTCCTCCTTCCATCTATCATTTTCCTTATGCACACTTTCTTTCCCCATGATCATCCTTCTTTCCACTTCGACCTTCTGCCAACATGCCCCCAACAATGACATGTGGCCTGTCCCGAGCCACCTAATCCTTCTGAGCTTCCTCAATCTCCTTGGTTATCATTTGGAACTTTTTCTTGAGCTTTCTTGCTTGTGTCAACGCCTGCACAATCTTCTCCTTGATTGTGTCCACTAACTGGACTTCCACTTCGTCGTTGATCAATCCTGCAAATTCTACCTGGGTTTGTGCTATCTGTGTCTTATCTTCCTCTACCTGTGCCAGTACCTCTATTACCCACTCCTGTAATGGCTCCATTTGAGCCTGACGCTCCTTTTTCTACGTTTGCACACTGATGAGTTTTGCCTGTAGCATCTTCATCTCCTGCATCCCTTTGACTCATTCTGGGATTGGTATTGTCTTCTGCTTCAGCTTGAGCTCTTGTATCACTACATTGATCCTTTCCTCTTCCTTGTCCCACCGTTGGACCTGTGGATCCTCCTCCAACCTAGTCCAAAGCTATGCTGCTTTATCAAATAAGTTAGCGACTGTGCTGACCTACTGCTCTATCTCCTGCAGCTGTGTTGTTGCTTCCTACTTTCTTTTCTCCTTCACTGTTGGTGGTGTGGCTGGTATGAGCTTCTCTCAGAGATTCTCAATATCCTTCTGGTATTTCTTGATTGCCTGCACAATCTGATCAATCTTTTCTTCTACTGCAAGTTCAGTCCCTTGCGTAGTGTTTGGAAGATTCTCAAAAATTCCTCCTATTCTTCATTCTAGTTCGTTCCTGCGTTCTATTTCCTCCTGAGTTTTGGACTTGGCTTGCTCATAGAATTTTTCCAGTGCCTCTTGCTTCTTTGTTTCTCACTACAATTCAACTACGTCTTTGTGTGCACAAGCCTGTACCTCCTCGTCGAAGCTAACCTGTAACTTGTGTAGTTCCCTAGATGTCATCCACGTCAATACCAATTGGATGTGGCTTAAATCCTTCAAGGGTGTCTGCCCCACGATTTCGTCCATGCGCAACATACTAGGTGTGATGTAGATCATTGTGTTTGCGCTTGGTAATGAGAGGACTAGATCTCTTTCTTATGCCTCTACTCTTTCCTCGGTCTGTGGTGTTGATGGTTATATGCCCCTACTGCTGCTTGTTATCTGTACTTCCCTGAATTTCTTAAGGAACTACCCCATTTCTATGAAATCTTTTTGAATTTTGTCCCTATGATGTGCTATATGGTCAAAGTCTTCATATAGGCAATCCTAGACCATTTAGGCTATCATCTCTACATCATCATTTGTAATCGTATATTATGGAGGTAGTCTTTGTGCCTTCATTTTCTTGCGCGATCCTCCGGTCTGCGTGGCTAGTCTCTTGCTTCCCCCTATTTCCTGCGAATTGGGACTTGCTGTGGTCTCTTGCACGGCCTCAGCCTGCTTCTGCTTCTCTTTAGCTGGCTATGTATTCCCCTTCTCCCCCTTCTAGGTTCCCATTTTATTTGGCTCTTCATTTTCCTGTGTTGGTTTTCCTTGGCCCGTTCTTGGTTTCTTGGGCACTTGGATTTTTGGAGGTTTCGTTTCTCCATGCTCTTCCTCTTTATCTATTGTTCTTTCCGACACTTTTTGGGTAATGGCTAGAATCCTTCATTCCTCGAGACATTCATTGATTACCATGTCAATATCACCCTTTGTGATGCAGTAGTGCATCTATAGTCACTGTTTCGCTGGATCATTCTTTTCGTGTATCCACATTTTTTGTCATGTTGCTTGGAATTTGGTGATGTCCTCATATCATGCGACAACTTCTGGTGTGATTCTCCACGTCTTGGATATGGATTCTTGTAGGTTGCATAAGTGTCCCTAAAAAATGGATCTATTCGCCTTCTTGTTCCTCGGGTCTGGCTTGGCTCTGAGCAACAAGTAGCTCGCTCCCTGTGGCGTTGGTCTGGTACAAAAGACTACATACATTGGATCTTGCCATCCCATGAAGGCTATTAAGGTAATAAACCATGAGTAGTGGAACTATGTGCCTAGGTCCTGCGCATCCTTGCAATCCTCTAGGAACAATTTCAATAAGTATGATGCCTACATCATTGAGGTTCCTTCTATGCACTGGGTTGCAACTGGAACAACTCCATCTGGGACTTCCTCCCTGCGACATTTTCTTAGCAGCTTGCAGGATAAAATTTTCGCGCCAAATTGTGTGGCTGTGTTGTTGATTCACTTGATGATTATCCCTCTTGTCCCCTTGGAGTGCCATACTTCTTCTTCATCTCTTCTGCTAGTGCTTTCTCCTTATTTTTGTCATCCAAAAACAATGCGATATCCATACCCTGAATTGGTAACCCTTTTAATTGCGCAATAAGATCAACAGTTATGGGGACGGGTTTGTCCAACCATATGTCCCCTCCATGTGTGACTGCTAATAGTTTCTTGACGCATGTTGTTGCATTCTAGCCTCTTCCAAAATGTGGTAGGTCCAATAGACCTAAAATTCCCGTATTCTTCAGCTCAATTGCCCTATGATATGGTTGATCAATCAGTTCTTCGAATGGATTCATGCTTGTAGTCTGTAAAAATACCCTCTTCACAAGTTCCAGGAAATTGGCTTCGTCTGCTACATCATGGTGTGAATATTTGAGCTTCCCGACATGGCCTAGTAGCTCTGGTCCTACCTGTACCCCAACTGGTATGAATAGTAGAACAATTTCTGCTATTGGTTTCTTATGGGGTGACCTTGGTATATGTATCTTATCTTTCTGCTACAGTGGCTGGCTCGAAGTTCCAGCAACTTCTGGTTTCTCCTCCGTAAACCATTCCGGCCAAGTCGAGACATCTTCACCCGTCTCCCTTGCTGGGTGTTCTGAGATGGTCATTTGAGACTCATCTGGCTCCACTGCTACTTCTGGATTTAGCGTCGTTCCATTAACTTATGTGGTTGTTTCGGTGCTCTTTGGTTGCACCTCCTTTAGGGTTTCTGCTTCCTGGCTCTGAGGCTACTGCATTGTTGTTGGCGTATCTACCTTCATGGCCTCTACTTCTAGCTGTTGAATTTCTTCCAATATCAGTGTGGGATTCACCAGTATCATCTCTGGAGATGGGATTTTGTTGATATCGATCATCTCTGGTGACTATTGTTCACCTTGTTCCACCTATCCTCGGGACTTGGTTTGAACTTTGGTTCTTCTGGCGGTTTGGCTCACTTCTGCTTGTTTGGGCGGTGCCATGGCTGTGAGAGTCATCTCTCTGCTAGAATCAGATGGTCTTGGTGATCTCCATGAACTCACTTTGTGTTCTTTAGCCTCTATCGCTCTCTATCTACTCTGTCTTCATGAATAGATTATGGGCTCTTACATCTGTGTGTTGTATGGATTTCTCATGAAGCTTGACGAGGAAGCTTCCTTGGTTTTATGTTTAATTCACCTTGATTACCGATTCAATGCATCTCCTTCAGTTTCATACTTTCCATTACTTTTTCTTTGCCGTCTCCAGTTGGTGCAATTAATGTGATGTCCCATCAGTCCTTGTTGTCCTTTAATTCTGCCTAGTGTTGTCATGTCATCTTGCTTTTGCCAACTTTCCTTTACCCACTTGTTTCCCTTTGTATGTAACCATTTTCCTTGTCCTTTCCAAATTTAGTGTGGTCTTTTTTCCTTTGGCACACTACACCCTCTTTGGTTTTGTTTCCTTTTTGTTCTTTTTTTGATTTTTTTTTTTTTTACTACACGGTGGATGGTCAACTATCCTTTTACAGTTTCAGTTGGATCCAATTGATCATTCCTCTGATTTCTTCGCCTGATAAATCTTGTAACTATACATCTCCTCCAGCTGTGATAGATTTTACCTCGTACAGTCCTAACCAATGCATTCTGAGTTTTCCTGTGTGTTGAAACGATTTATTGTCATACATTAATATTAGATCTCCTTCCTTGAATTTTTTCTTCTTGATGTGTCTATCGTGCCAAGCTTTGTCTCTTGATTTCTGAAATTTTTGGTGGAATCCTGCCAACATTCGGTCTTCCTCCATGGTTAGTAATTTATTTATTCTCTCTTGTACTGTGCCTCATTCGGTCATTTGGGTTATGTCTTCTACACGCAAGCTTGGTACTAAAACTTCTAACAACACCACTGCTTCTTGGCCATAAACCAGTTTAAATGGCGTGTGCCCTGTCAACTTTTTGCATGTAGTCATGTATGCCCATAATATTGTTGGTACTTTGAGGTCCTAGTCATCCCCGTTGATGTTACAGATCTTTGTTAGCGTGTTCTCCAGGATTTTGTTGAAGGTTTCCACTATGCCATTTTCCTGTGGATGATACAATGTGCTCTTCTGATGATGGACTTCAAACTCTTTAATCATTGCGCAGATGGTTTTGTTTATGAAGTGTGTGCCTTGGTCACTCATCAAGACTCTTGGGCACCCAAATCTAGTGATTACTTGTTCAAACAAAAAGTGTGTTGTTGATTCTACTCTGCAATCGCTTACTAGTGCAGCTTCCGCCCATCCTGTTAAGTACTTCCTCGCGGTGATAATGTACCTAGCCCCTGTTATATTTGAGGGTGGGTTGATCAGTCCCACAAAGTCTATTGCCCACTTGTCAAATGCCTGTAATGTTACTTGTGGTCGTAATGGCATCTCGTCCCTTTTGTTGGGTTTGCCTACCCTTTGACAAACATCGCATCTTTGAAAGTACTCCTTCGAGTCTCTATGAATCATTGGCCACCATAGTCCTGCATGCAAAACCTTCTACGTGGTAGCTTTGCCTGCATAATGCCCTCCTACTATTCCCTCATGGGATTCTGCTAAAATTCTTGGTATTTCAAGCTCTAACATGTATCTTCGCAAGATTCTATCTTCTCCCATTTTATATAAATGTCCTGAAATCATTTGATAGTCGACAGTGCAGACTACCAGGTTCTTCTTCTGTGTGGTGCTATATTCTTGCAACGCAGTACCTGTACTCAAGTACTCAATGATATCTATGAATTATTCATCAACAATTTGTACTGAGAATAACTGTGCATCTGGAAAGTTGTCTTCTAACTTCGTAGGTTCTTCTCCATTTGTGACCCTTGACAGGTGGTCAGGTCCTGCGTTCAATTTTCTTGGTTTAACTATTACTTCAAAGTCAAATTCTTGAAATAATAGTAACCATCAACAGATTATCCCCCCCAACAATGGCTTGTTGACTAGGTATTTCAGGTATGACTAATCTGTGAACATCTTAAAGTGTTTTCCCAATAAGTAATGCCTAAACTTCTGCAGTGCATAGACCATGGCTAGACCTTCCCTTTTTGTCATGTTATAGTTATGTTATGAGTTTGATAAATATTTTCTTACAAATGATATCGGATGATCCAAGTCTCCCACTCCTGGCTGTGCCAAGATAACTCTAAGTGTTATCGTTGATGCATCTACATGCATGCAGAATGTCTTCTCCCAGTCTGGAAATATTAATATCGGTGTGGTAACCATCTTTTCCTTCAAGGTATCCAGACTGTGTTGACACTCGTCATTCCACTGAAACTTTGTATCCTTCCTTAGCATATTTTCTATCAGTGATGTGATCTGTGCATATCCTTTGAAGAATTTCCTTTAGTATCCTGTATGTCCTAATGCCAGTCTTAGCTGACAGACTATTTTTGGTGATGGCAAGTTAACAATGACTGCGATCTTGGTCGGATCTACTAATAACCCTTGTTTTCATATTGTATGGCCTAATAGTATCCCAAACGGTGTTCCAAATATACATTTATTTATATTCAGTGATATCTAACACTGTCTGCATCTTTCTAACATCAATCGTAAAACTTACACATGGTTTTTCAACAGACTATAGATTGTCCAATCATCTAGGTATACTTCAAGAAATTGATGGATGAATTCTTTAAATGTTGCGATGACCACTCTGGAGAATATTGTTGGTGCATTCTTCAGTCCAAACGACATGAATATGTACTAATAAGATTCCCATTCTATCACAAAATTGGTCTTGTATTTTTCCTCCCGTGCTATCTTGATATGATGGTAGTCTGAGAATCCATCAGTGAATGAGTAAGCTTCATGTCCTCCCACATTCTCTAGCACTTCATCTGTGAATGGTGTAGGGAATGGGTCGTGTAGGCATGCATCATTCAACTTCCTCAAGTTGATGCATACCCTGATCCCTCCTTGTTTCTTGTCCTATACTACCATCATAATTATCCATTCTAACTCCTCAACCGGTTCTATGATGTCAGCTTCAAGCATCCTGTCGATCTCAGCTTTGAATTTTTGTTTGTATATTAGGTTCAATCTGTAGTTTCGTTGTCTAATAGGTCTCGCATCAAGTCTGAGTGGTATCTTCATGTCTCCTAGTTCTTTGGCTATACCCTTCATCTCTATAAATATTGTGGGAAAGAGGTCACTATATTCGCAACAACTCTGTGATGCTTTATACTATTTTCTCATCCTAATAATCTCTAATGGTGGCCATTTTGGGCTGCTCAGTTGTCCCGATGTTAACTTTCTTTACCTTGATTGGCACGGAAATGACTTCAGATTCTATGGGTGGTCCTTCCACATCTCTTTCACCTTCTACTTCTTCGATCTGAATATCGTGTGGATCGTCTTCGTCTGGAGCTTCCTCCTATACATGGTAACATGACAACAAGTCCTTGTCTGTTTGTTTGTTCCATTGTTGTTCTTCTGTGATCAATTCTACTTATGGTTCTTTGATGAATATTACTCCTCTAATCCATTTAAGGGTTGCGTCTATGTTGGGGTTCTCTTGTTCAAATGAGAAAGTGATTGAAAACTTTTGTTGCAATGTCGTCTAGGTCATAGTTCCCTTGCACAATTCCTGGTTCATATACCAATTCTCTGGTATGTCGTCTAGAGTGTGTATGAAGTGATGAGTCCATTCCTTCGGGGGTCTCATTTTCTACAATGTTATACACTTCTCCAAGTGTTTCGCTAGTGTCCTTTGTCCTTCATACCTCTGTTGTTTGTTGTTTTTCTGTTCTGCGCCAAACCTTATGCGCAGTAACCTCTTACATTGATACTAGTCTATGATTTGTGTGTGCCCCACCATATTGAGAGTGTCACCTTGAGTGCTAATTCAAGTGCTAATAGTCTTTGGTTCTCTAACACTGTGTTTTCATATTGTGTCAAGAATGTTTCCAAATCATTTAGTCCTGGAAACTGGGTGGTTCTTTGATTTCTATGCCTACCCATCTTACTGTCGATCTATTCTTGCACACCTTTGTGTGGATACTTCGTGTAGCCTCTACTACCAGCTCTCTAACTTGGTGTCTGAGTCTGTTGCATATGAAGTAATGCTCCACCAATTGAGTACCCCATATGTAGTTGGGTTTACGTAATCCTCATCGCGCGCAGTTTTTCGGTACAACTGACCAATTTCCTCTAAATATAGGCAAGTAGGTTCTACAAACCTCTCTTCTTCTGATGGGTCTAATGGTGCGATGACCCTATATTCTCCAGACTCAAATGTCATTTTCTTGGTTTTCAAATTGATTATGGCCTGGTTTTCAAATGCCCAATACAGACCAAGCAACGTTGGGTACAATGCTTTTCCGTCCACTATTTCAATGACTTCAAAGTCTGCTTTAGTGCGCACTCCATCAAGATCTACTGTCACTCATTTCAGTCTACTGATTTGTAGGACACTATGTTGGTTTGCTAGTTTCAATTGAACATGTGAGTATCCTAATGTTGGATCTCCCATGCATTGCCATGTCTTATTTTGGAAATACATTCACTTCCGATCCTAGATCCAGTATTATGTCTCCCATATTTAAATCCCCAATGTTAGCATTCAGTCTAAATTCCCTACTTGTTCTTCTTCTTGTGTGTAGGTGATTAACTATTTTTGGTTCCATCTTTTCTTCCATCTCACTGCTACATTTTTCTAGTATGTTTTGCAATATTTTCACAAATGAGGGATCACTTAATACCTTTACACATGATTGCAAAAAGCCTTTGATTGTACTTACTTGTCCCATGGGTTGCATCCCATTGGTATGATCTAATGATGGAGGCATCTCATATTATGGTTGTTCCTTGTCTTACTGCGCAGTTGAATTCGACGACATGTCCTCCTTCTGAAATTCTTGTCTGGCTTGATTGAATATCTCCTTCTCCTTCTACGCGTCGAACTGCTTTTTTGGTTCGGTGTTCTTCTTCACCCACTGATTTTGTTCTGGTTCCAGTCGAATTGCGTCAGTGCCTGTTTTAGCTCCTCCACGAGTGACTATGTTGATGTTACATCCTTCATCCCTTTCTTTGGTTGATATCCATTGAACATTCTGGTTGTTTTGAATCCTCTTTTCCTTAATATTTAAGAGTAATGTTAAACATTCCTCTATATCATGGTCTGATGCATGACGATACATACAAGTTGTTGGTGGTAGTGGATATTCCTGTGCATAATGTCCTAGCTGTTGACAATTGTGACATGTGACTAGTCCTATACCTCATCCGAAACCTCCTCTGGCTGGTCCTCCTCCTCTGTAGCCTGCTCGATCGCCTCTCGGTGTGTTATACTATGGCACATGATTATACTGCATGATATTGTACTGAGGTTGTGTTAGGATGTACTGTGGTTGCACGTTATTGTATGGTTGTTGTGTAGTATTACACTGGTGTTGTGCAGTGTTGTATGGAGCTAGGACTGGATTGAACTGTGGTGTTGCTTGCCCAGTCATCATCTCGGCCCATACTCTATATGCATCTGATGTCCTTTCTCACATCAGCTCCATAGTTCTGCAATGTTTATCTTCGTGGCCCACCAACTTACAAAAGGCGCAATATGAACTCTTTGGGACTATCTAGTATTTCTGCATCATCATGTAGTGGTAAGGGTCATGACCCAGTTTCTTGCAAATTTTGCACCATAGTCCTCCCAGTGGTAACGGATTTGGCATTCCTGCTGCCATATATTGCACAAACATTGGGCATTCGTTCTTGTGGTGTCCTTTCATCCTGCATGTGGTACACCAAACAAATTCTCGTTTGTCCTTGTTCTTATTCTCGTTCAGCTGAAATGTTAGATTCTTCAATTCCTCCTTCAACTCCTCGATCATTGGGTCTGTCTACTGGTATTGGTTCTCTTCCATTTGCAAGGCTACCTGCAGAGCTTCTACCTGCATCTAAAATTTTTGTTGTCGTAAAGGATATTTTAAGTGCGGGAGTAGTGAGTTGACAAACATGTGTTGATGTTGCATGTATGTCATGAGGTATTTTAACTTTCCCTTCAGTCGCTTGAATCTTTGATCAATCTCCCATACACAATCTCCTAGTTTCTATCTTATTTCGATCATCTCGTTCATGTATTGATCCTCTGAGCTTGGATTCGGGAACTCATTTATAAGTAACTTCTTAATGTCATTCGATGTCCTTGTCATCCCTGGGGCACTATTTGTGTCTAGACTCATGTACCAGTCTAATGCATAGTCTTGTATCATAATAGCTAGCTGCACGATTTCAATATCTTCATCAGTGATCTTTTTTGCTTCCCAGATCTTTACACAAATGAAGAAGTGATTTTCAGGGTCTTCTGCTACTTCTCCCCAAAATTCTGGTAACCTAATGGTGAAATTGTGTCCTGCCATTCTGAATATTGAACTACTACCTCCTCCACGTGATGTAGATACTTGACTACTGCTGCCTGGACTGGCTCCTCCAGTTGTTTCTCCTTGTGTATATGTACTTCCTACTGTTGGACTTCCTCCAAACTTTGGTTGTCTAAACGGTGGTGTTATCTTTGGTGTATTAGTCGCACATGGGTTTATGGGTTCCACACTGACATTAATATGGATATGATGGATGCCTTCTCCTCCTACTCTTGGACCTCTCATCTTCCTCTCATATGTTTCACACATGATTTCCTCAATATGCTCCACAACCCAGAGATCCTCTACGTCTTCCTCATCACTCACCAAGCCTTCCCACGTGGCTACGTTTCTCTTCTTGGTATTCACCTTGTATTGGTAGGGTACTTTGGTACATATCCTTCCCATTGATGCCAAGATCCACTTGATCTAGTCGTCTTTATCATGATTAGGTCCAAGGGTTCCTCCTCCTTCTTGCCTTTATCCTTACCTCCTTCCATTTATCCTCTCTTTGTCAGTGCTTCCCCCCTTCCCCCATGCACGCAGGGAAGTTTAGCTATTTGATTCCATTGTTATTACACCTCTGTTATATAGAAGTATCTTAATAGAAGTATGCAGTGATAAAATGTACCTTCCTCAGGGTCCATGTAGAAATGTGTGCTCCGTTACACTGTATGACTTTGTTGTGTCAATTACAAACTTTGTTATGAACCCTGCCACAATATTGTCAAGAAAAAAGTCTATTGGGCAGCTTAATTTGTTATTCACCTATTGTAACTGCTCAATCTGTACTAGGGTCTAGTCTAACTATCGAATCTAGTTTTTCATGTGGTTATCCTTCAACCTTAGTATCCATTCCTGCAATAGATGTGGAAAATCATAGAAAAATACTTCGTGTAAATTAGTAAACACATATTTGTCCAGATATTTCCGAGGTGTTATTCTAGGGTTTCTATTGTCTTTTTGTGCAAACTCTAGATCTTTGGTTCTCAACCAGCTTTCGATTTCTGCTTTCTTAGGGTTCCACGGTTTCAACATTCCCTTCTAATGGCTCATTTCTCTCTTCTTTTCTTTATTCATTTCTCGCTCAACCTATCTCAACTACTCAATCTGCCTCTGTTCCTACCAATGACAATAGAACCATTTGTTGGTTACTCTCCTCTATTATACTTTGAGCTTCTTATTGAACCAGGGTTCATGTCTTTCGAGTTTCCAATAAAGCCTCTAAAACTGTTGTCCCTCCTAGTAAACTAGAAGGCAACACATCACATGGATGTGCTACACCGTCTCACCTGAGATAGCTTTAATGGATGGTTGTAAGATTCAGGTGTTTACAGCTTAGGTTTGAGTATGATATGTGAGATCTATATTCAGAGTCATCTAGTATAACCTGTGATTTCAACCTACATTTATTCATGACTATGAATTACCTTCGACAACTTATTTTCTTAATAGTGAAACCATGTGCCATAGTAATAAAATAAATCATTCATTGATTAAGCACAACAATTAACTACTAAAAAGAGGATAAAGATATGCATTCATTCATCACATTACACAAATATTACCATGGCTCACCTCCTCCCAGGCTACGTACACAAAGATTTGGCTCTTGGCTCTTTTATTATTGTAGTTTTGCATCTACATTGCCATGCGCTTACAATTCCCTACAGATGGGTAAGATATATAAGAGGTGAACTAGATCACACTAGGCTCCTCAGCTTGTGATCTAATCCTCATATCTATCTTCTCTCCTCTCCTCTAGCTCAACAACTTAAAAAATAGTTCATACAAAAACATTACATATCGCATCAACTCATACATATCTTCGATAATGCAAAGTCAACTACTAAATAAATCGGAACAACTACAAAATCCCTCAAGAATACAGAACTCTTCACAATAGAGAACCCTTCATAATACCTAAGTATCAATATTTATACATCTTTGTCTCTTCAGCCATTACAATACGTTACCAAAACCCTAACCCTACCGACATTATGTCTTCCTCCCATGTGCATGTGTTGTTCCTCCTTCCATATGTTGCTTTCCTTGTGCACTGTTTCTTTCCCCACGATCATCCTTCTTTCCAGTTTGACCTACTCCCAACAAGGATGTCTGTTATTTGAAAAATGAGATGGATAAGGTGAATTTTTGCTATCTTTGTCTTGAGGTACATGTGGTCCTTTCCATATTACCTTATTTCCCTTTAGGTTTTACCAAACCACCAAGTAGACATTTCATCACTTTGTTAAGGTTGTTTATCTGCACAGGTTAGATATAGAACTCCTTCAAAACAATCATAATTCTCCCAGTGCTTCTTTTGTTGTATGTAAGCATGAGTCAGAAACAGAGTTCATTATACCACATGAACTAAGGTCAACCAATGCCTTGCTGAACAAAAACTTCAAAAGTGCAAAAAGTACTATAACAAGAAAAAAAAATGAAGAACCCCGCAATATGCCTACCTAAAAACAAAATATCATGAAAATACACACATTTGTTTTTTTTACAGAAATATTGTTTTAGGGCTTGGCCATTCACCGAGAGGGCATCAGATTCCCCCCTCAGATTTTGCAACCGATACATTCCTACCCCAATTTTCTCGGCTACATGAAAAGGTTCAAGCCATAGATTATGAAACTTCAAATGCTTTCCCTCTGACTCATTCGCTTTGTCCCATTTCAATACTAAGTATCCTACTTCAAAATTATTCTCTTTGGCCTTATGCTTGTCAAACCACCTTTTAACTATCTGTTGATGAGCACTGAACTTTGATTTTTCTTTCTCCCTTTCTTCTTCCAGCATGAGGAGGGTATCAATTCTTTGTTGTATAACCGATGAGGGTTGTCCTATAGAATCCTGAGCAAGATGAAGAGATGGAAGATATAGCCCGTTCGAGAGAATGGCTTCCTATCTGTATACCGGAAAGTATGGGAAATTACCTATAGCTTCCTTGGGTGTTAATCTATCAGCCCATAAGGCATTATGAATTGAATTATGCCAATTCCTCTAGTTGTCTACAATTGTTTTCTTTAATATGCTCACTAGGTTCTTATTGGTTGATTCTGCCACTCCATTCCCCTGTGGATAGTAGTTTTCAGAGTATCTAATTATGATTCCTTTGTCTAAAGAAAACTCGGTTAATAGGGTGGAAGAAAGGTAAGCGACATTTTTGGAAACAAGGACGGAAGGCATACCGAACCTTGTGATCATTTTTTGTTCTATGAATTGGATCACCACCTTTTCGTTTGCATGAGTCAGATGGATGAAATCTGCCCATTTCGTGAAATAGTCAGTGGCAGTCAGTACATATATATGTTTTTTTGAAGAACTCAGTGTAATTTATCCTATGATATCTAACCCCCATTGGTTGAATGGCTTGGAGACAACCACAGGTTGGAGTGGGACAACTGCTCTCATTTCCATCGTTGTGCTTATTTGACAAGTTTTATAGTTCCTAGCATATGTGTGAGCATCAATGAACATAGTAGGCCAATAATAGTTGGCACTTAGTATTTTGTGAGCAATGGTAATCCCTATGAAGTGTCCACCTGCAGGACCATCATGGAGCTCCTTCAGAACCTTGCCTACTTTCTGTCATTCAAGTCATCTTAAAAGTACCCCATCATAATTAATGTGGAAGAGTACTGCATTTATGAGGTGAAATTGTGATGATTTTAGCCTAAGATCTCTCCTTTCCTCGGGGTTTAGGTTTTCTGGGAAATTCCCATACTGCAGGAGATAAGATAATTTCACATACCAAGACTCTTTCCCTGGGAATACGTATGAGGCTTCACTACACGATAATGCCAATTCATTCTCCCACCTGGGGTCTTCATTTACTTGGTCCTGGGCTTCAGCTGCCAGTTTACATAATCCTTGTCCCTTAACCAGTTTGGCAGGTTTTATATTGAGAGAAAATTCTTGGACCACTGCCTTCCAGTTCCCTCTTCTTTCCCCCATCTCCTGCTGAGTGAATAGGGATCAGACTGCAAGATGAGGAACAATGAATTTGGTATGGTTCTTTAGGATGTAAGATTTGAAGTGTTTCACTGCCTTGTACACTACATAAGTTTTATTGTCTATAGCAGGGTAATTTAGTTCTTCCCCTTGGAGATTAGTGCTCATAAATGAGACCGGGGTCTCATTGTTGTAGTCATCCTTCTAAGTAAATACAACAACTAATATCATCCTTCTTAATATTGTTGAAATAACTTTTTCATTCATCATCCAACTTAAATTAAACATCTTTGCGGATCATATTTTTCAAGGGTTTGATAGTTTCAATGAAATCAGGGGTGAAATTTCTCACAAAATTGATTTTCCCAAAGAAGGATTGCATAGAGTTTTTGTTGTGGGGTAATGGAAGCTAAGCTATAGCTCTAGTTTGTTCTGGGTCTATGTGAATTTAGTCTTGAGATATAATATGACCTAGTAGTTTCCCTTCCTCAACACCAAAGATAGTTTTCTTAGGGTTTAAGGATATATCGTATTAACTCACCTTTCGAAAATCTAGGTTAGATGTTGGATGTGATATTCTCTATTCTTTGAATATACAATCACGTCGTCCAAATAAACTACTACACATTTGTTTATTAGTCGCTAAAAATCCACGTCCATGGCCCTTTGGAAGGTTTCCCCTGCATTGATTAACCCAAACAACATGTGTTTATAAGAAAAGGTTCCCCACTTGGTTCAGAAGGTATTTTTCAATCAGTCTTCCTCTCAAACTCGAACTTGGTTATAACTTAAAAAATCATCCAGGAGGGAGAAAATATCAAAAGTAGACACGGTATAAAAGAGTTGCTCCATCGGTGGGACCGGGTAGTTGTCCTTTTTTGATGCTCTGTTGAGGTTCCTGAAATCCACACACAAGCGGATCTCCCCGTATTTTTTCCTGACAGGAACCAAATTTGCTACCCAAGTAGAGTGCCTAGCCTGAAAGATGATTTTAGTATTTAGTAATTTTTTTAACTACTAATACATGAGGGGTTCCAAAGATGGGTGGTACTTCTGAAGCTTTTGTTGGAAGGGTTTTACTCCGAGTTTTAACAAGATTGTGTGTTGGATGATATGAGTATCATAAGTCTTCAGATCTCAGTAGGACCATGCAAAAACATCTTGATATTCTCTAAAAGGTTTGAGATAGGCCCTCCTTTCTTCTTTAGATATTTTCTTGTTGAGATTAATATTCATGGAGTTCTATGAGGTTCCTAGATTTATAGTTTCGTACATGGGACATAAACTCCCTGTCTTTATGTTTTTTTACCCTTTGAATCTTTCCCTTAAGTCAAAAAGGTTTTCTAAATTGGATACCCCTTTTGGTATCGTATGAAAGCTCAGTTTTTCATTCGATTGATCTGTTTCATCTCTTTGTACAATGGGATCAGTTTCTACTAATTGCTCCTGAATTATTTCATCATCAATAGCCAAATCATTAAAAAAATTCCGATTGGTTAAGAAGTTTATGATTTTTTCATCTCCTTCAAAGACCTTCCAATTAGAAATATTGTTGGGCACCGACCGTTTGTATAGTAGCTCCACAGTGAACTAGGATGCTTCATAGTCTTCTAAAGGGGATAGCCTTGAGGCAATGATGGATAGGGAATCAACAAGAGTGTTGTTTGTTTTGGGGATCGTTGTAATGTTGAAGGATTCAAAATATTTTATTACTCTGTACACTTCCTGTTGATAATTCCTCATGTGGGGAGAGTTGCAGTGTATAGTGTTCCTTACTTGTCTAATGATGAATTCAAAGTCTTCGAAAACATTTAGTTCTTTAACATTCAAGTCTATGGATTTCTTTAGCCCTTGTACTAGAGCTTCATACTCGGTGATGTCGTTTGTGCATTCAAATTCTAGTCTACAGGACAGTAAATTTTGTTTACCCTTGGGATCAATGAGGATACACCCCACTTCTGATCCCTCTTGCGACTTAGACCCATCAAAGTACAAGGTCCAAACTTGTGAGAGAAAACCATCAGTTTCTTTTTTCATACCACTTTCCTCCTTTCCTCTTATTTGCTTTGTGGTTTTTAACAGATATTCTTGACAGAAGAGGGCTTCTTCTACTGTTGTCGATAAATTTTCTTGAAAATTCCTTTCAAAGTTTTGACTAAGAGGGACATCAAATGCGAGAGGGGAGAAATTCCTGAAATGGGAGTCACAAGAATAATTGCCTAGCACAGGGAAGTCTTCCGAAGAGGGTTCTTTGAGGGCTTCTAGGTCGGTGACAGTATGTTTTAGATATCTTTCCCTATCGATCTTGATTATATTCACTTGTCCCTTTAATGGAAACCAAAGGTGAGCTTAGTATGTACTAAAGTATCCATTTAACTTCTCGAACCAATCTCAGCTAAGTAGCAATCCATAAGCTTCTGGGATATCTACTACAATGATGTCAATCACTTGAAATTTTTTTGGGTGTGTCGCCATCCTGATCATGACATTCGTGAGTTCTCCCATACCTTTCACCTGGGTTATGTCTAGTTGTATCACATGTTTATCACTTTTGAGAGGGATTGCGCTTAATTTATTGCATATAGATAATGGCATAAAATTAGAGGATTCCTTTGAGTCGGCCAAACAATTATGGATATTTTTGTTGAAAACTTCAAATGTCAAGAGGAACAGTGGGAGAAAGGGATTTCCCTTTTTATCTTCAGAGCAAGCGTTTACAATTGGATTATTTATTAAAACTATGAGGGCTACATTTTATCCTTGGTTAGTGCTTGTTATAGGAGTTTCTATTGACTTCAAAGCTTGTAACAGAAATTCCTTTTGCTGGGGGATCCTACACATGTCCATGACCGATATGTTAGCCTTCAAGTTTTTCAAATCTTCTACTATGTTGTAGTCTAGTTTGGGTGATTCTCGTGTGTGGATGTTTATAGGATTTCTTTGGGAGACAAAATATTTTTTTAGTTGATTAGATGTTTGTTTCCCTCTCGAAGTGTGTGCTATGGTAAGGTAGTTTGAGACTAGCTAACCCCTACTTCGCGTTTGCACAGTGAAGACCTCTGCAGGTGGTTCCTGAACCTCAAATAGATCATCAAAAGGCATCAATAGGTCAAGGTCCCATAACAGCATGGTTGTTTCTTCCAGTGGGTCAATCTCTTCCTGATCAACAATATTCATAGCTGAGCCGCTTGATTGTTTGGTAAGGGAAACCTCGTCTAGAAACTGATTGGTCATCAAATTCATGGCATGCACCCATTGTGGCCAGTCTCAATGTGATATCAATGTTTAAGTTGGTTGGGGGAGATTCAATTGCTTTGAATGACAGATTTATTTTAAAAAGGGGTTTATAGGGCCTCTGGCCTTGGTTTCCTTCCCCTTCACTTCTTTTCATGTCTATGATTTCATTTGACAACTTATTTATCATTCATTGTAGGTCTTCTATGTATCCACTTCATTTCTCAGGACCTTGTTCTGTTTGTTTCCCTGGGGGTCTGGTCAACAAGAGTCCTCTCCTAGGAGGAGGTGGAACTTCCTTCTTAACTAATGAGACCTGGACTTCTTTACATCCCTTCATTTGGAATTCGATAGTTTTGGCTTCCTCAAAATTCTTAGCTAAGGTTGTTTTGGAATCCCTCTTCACAAACATGGAAATGGAAGCAGGGAGAGCATTAGCATATACTTCGATTTGCAATTCCTAAGGGGGTTTAGCCTCAGGTTGATTTTTTTTTAGGATAGTGGTGAATCGTTGATTGAAGTCTTTAACCTTCTCCTTTTAACTCATGGTGGAATTGAAAAACTCAACCATCAAAGATCTTGTAGTGGTTTCTTCTGCAAATTTATCTAAAAAATATTTTTGAAACTTCATCCAACTAGTTATGGACCCTATAGGAAAATTAAAATACCACGTGGAGACCGAATTCTCCAAAGTATAGAAGCAAATCCTGCATACTACGTCTTCATGTTGGACATTCATCAGTCTAATAGCTAGTATGAATTTTTTGATATGGTCTTTAGGCAATCTTGAGGTTTCAGGCTCAAATTTAGGGAGTAACTTTTATGGATGTTTAGGAAGGTTATGTACTCATCCGGGGATGGCCAAAGCATCTTTGGCCAACCAAGGTTGATTATTTGGAGGTGGGTTTCCCCTTTCTTCATTATGATCATTGTTATTTTCCATGTTTTCCACTCCGAAACTGAGCGTTCCAAGTTAAACCTTTCCTCGTTAGAAAAATAATCGGGATCAAAGCAGTTACTAGTTAGTGTTTCAGGGATTAGGTTGAGGGGATGTTCGATCTCGGTGAGGGATAAATCTATTAGGTCTTCTACTGTGTGAAAAAATACCTAGTCAGGGGTGTCTACCACTGGTCTTCTTACTTGTTTTCTACGAGGGAGTAACGAATCTAAAGGTAGTGCTCCAATTTGTTGAGCGTAAGTTTTTGTGATTCTTCTGAACTAGTTCAACTCCTCGTGGGAAAGAGTGTAAGGTATTTCAGGGAATAAATGTTCTTCATCTTTTTGGGGTGAGTTACTCGTTTCAAGAGTACTTAGTGTGTGGGGGTTGTCTTGAGAATGACTAGCCATGCATGTGGGTTGTTTTGAATATATAGGCTATGTGAAATATTATATTAGAATTATTGTCAGCCATTCATTCTTCAGGCCCTCCTTCTAGCACCAATTTTGTTGAGGGGTACTAAATCTCTTTAACTCAATAGTACGAACCAAACCCTCCATCGAGTCCCAATTAGAATCTGCGGTGTTTGATAGTGTAATGGTTCTCGCGATCTTGCAATCTGACCAATTAATCGATGGGCTTTACGTAGTGATTTACAAGATATATTCTCGTGAAAACTCCTCCTTCAATTTGAACGTTCTCTTTTTTGTATTTTCTCTTATAGTTGGGTCTGATAAAAGATAGGTGCTGGTATAAACCAGTTGGGTAAAGGAAAATGAGGAAAAATTAACTACTGAAGAAGGATGAGCTCAGGATAACCCTCGTACTCAATCATGCAAACAAATATTTTCACACCTACGAAAATCCTAGTACTAATACATCAACTTGTTGGTATTTCAACTATTGACTGAGATACAATTATCGAAATAAAACATACATGCAATAAAATGATGGAAAGAAAACTAGTTTCCTTAGCTCTATTAACTAATCACATAATAACACAACGATTTGATTTCCATCATTAGAGATAAGAACTATACAAATATTGAATGAACTAATTTATCAATAGATTCAGAAACTCTTACTCATTACAACATCCATTCATGAGATAAAGTCAGAAGAAATTCATCCTTATGATCCAATCACACATGCCTTTGATGTAAAATAGAAACTTGTCTCCGGCATTAAATAGGACTTCTCAATTAAGGTAGTTCTGAAATAGTTCTTTACAATTCCAAAAATTAGGGTCTTTGCAAAAAACATCAACCTCTTCTAACAGATCGTTCGTCTTATTTATAAAAAATTATTAACTAAAAATAACTATCAAAAGTGAAAGTTAAGTAAAATAAAACATCGCCACATGGCACTTTCATATCTTTGTCTTTCCAGAGTCATTAAATGGTTTCACTTGAGTGGATGACTCTTCTCATACTCTGACTATTTGACAAAGAGTTTCTCGCATGTGTTGGCATACGAGAATCTGTGTTGGTCCATCGGGGCCGAGAGGCTCTCCTTTATCTCCACTGCCCGTGGTCGATACTTGACTAATTTAACACTTAAATGTTGTAACATTGTCTGAGCCTTGATCAAATGCTCCATGAACTATTTTACTTGACCCGGCATTGTGTTTTCCACCTTTTCTATCTCTGCATTCCACAATGAGTCTTGTTCTGCATGTTGTTTGACTATGTCATGCAAGTCGAAAAAGTCCTCAGGTGAGCCAAATTCTGGGAGACCAATGTCTCTCATCACCTGATTGATATTGGTCCAGCTCCTTTCACAGTCGACCCATTTCTCTTGAATCTCCCGCTGAGGTTCTTGGGCCATCTTCACCCAATATTCGATTGGTTGTTTCAAATCCTCCTTCAATTCCTCGATCATTGGGTCTGTCTGCTAGTATTGGTTCTCTTCTAGTTGTAAGGCTTCTTGCAGAGCTTTTGCCTGCGTCTAAAATTTATATTGTCATAAAGGGTATTTTAAGTGCATGAGTAGTGAGTTGATAAACATGTGTCAATGCTGCATGTCTGTCATGAGGTATTTTAACTTTCCCTTCAGTCGCTTGAATATCTGATCAATCTCCCATATAGACTCTCCTGGTTTCTTTCTTATTTCGATCATCTCATTCATGTACTGATCCTCTGAGCTTGGATTCTGGAACTCATTTATCAGTAACTTCTTAATGTCGGCCAGTGTCCTTGTCGTCCCCAGGGCACTGTTTGTGTCTAGACTCATATACCAATCTAGTGCACGGTCTCTTAACGTAATAGGTAGCTGTGCGATTTTGGTATCTTCATCAGTGATCTGTTTTTCTTCCCAGATATTTACACAAATGAACAAGTGCTTTTCAGGGTCTTCTATTGCTTCTCCCCAAAAATTTTGTAACCTAATGGTGAAATCGTGTCCTGCCATTCTGAATACTGAACTACTACCTCCTCTGCGTGATGTAGATACTTGACTATTGCTGCCTGGACTGGCTCCTCCAGTTGTTTATCCTTGTGTATATGTACTTCCTACTGTCGGACTTCCTCCGAACTTTGGTTGTTTAAACGGTGGTGTTCTCTTTCATGTATTAGTCACACATGGGTTTATGGGTTCCACACTAACATTAATATGCATAGGATGGCTTCCTTCTCCTCCTACTCCTAGACCTCTCGTCTTCCTCTCATATGTTGCATGCAGGATTTCCTCAATATGCTCCACAGCCTGGACACCCTCTACCTCTTCCTCATCACTTGTCAAGCCTTCCCTCGTGGCTACTTCCCTCTTCTTGGTATTCACCTTGTATTGGTAGGGTACTCCGCTATGAATCCTTCCTGTTGATGCCAAGATACACTTGATTTGGTCATCATTCATCATGATCGGGTCCAAGGGTTCCTCCTCCTTCTTGCCTTTATCCTTACCTCCTTCTATTTATCCTCTCTCTGTTAGTGTTTCCCCCCTTCCCAAATGCACATAGGGAAGTTTAGTTGTCTAATTCCATTGTTATTACACCTTTTTTATATAGAAGTATCTTAATAGAAGTATACAGTGAACAAATGTACCTTCCTCAGGGTTCGTGTAGAAATTTGTGCTTCGTTGCGCTGTATGACTTTGCTATGTCAACTACAAACTTTGTTATGAAGCCTGCCACAATATTGTCAAGCAAAACATCTATTGTGTGGGTGAATTTGTTATTCACCTGTTTTAACTGCTCAATCTGTACTGGGGTCCCATCTAACTATCGAATCTAGTTTTATGTGTGGTTATCCTTCAACCTTAGTATCCATTCCTGTAATAGATTTGGAAAATCATAGAAAAATACTTCATGTAAATAAATAAACATGTATTTGTCCATATATTTGCGAGGTGTTATTCTAGGGTTACTATTGTCTTTCTGTGAAAACTCTAGATCTTTGGTTCTCAACTAGCTTTTGATTTCTTCTTTCGTAGGGTTCCACAGTCTCAACATTCCCTTCTAATGGCCGATTTCTCTCTTCTTTTCTTTTCTCGTTTCTCGCTCAACCTATCTCAGCTACTCAGTCTGCCTTTGTTCCTACCAATTACAACATAACCATTTGTTGGTTACTCTCCTCTATTATACTCTGATCTTCTTATTGACCTAGGGTTCATGTCTTTCAAGTTTCCAACAAAGCCTCTAAAACTATTATCCCTCCTGGTAAACCAGAAGGCAACACATCACAAGGATGCGCTGCATAGTCTCACCTGAGATAGCTTTAATGGGTGGTTGTAAGACTAAGGTGTTTATAGCTCAGGTTTGAGTATGAGATGTGAGATCTGTATTTAGAGCCATCTAGTATAACCTATGATTACAACCTACATTTATTCGTGACTATGCATTACCTTCGACAATTTATTTCCTTAATAGCGCAACCATATGTCATAGTAATAGAATAACTCATTCATTCATTAAGCACAACAATTAACTACTGAAAAGAGGATAAATATATGCATGTATTCATCACATTACATAGATATTACCATGGTTCACCCCCTCCTGGGCTATGTCCATAAAGATTTTTCTCTTGGCTCTTTTATTATTGTAGTTCTGCATCTACATCACCGCATGCTTACAATTCCCCTCAGATGGGTAAGATCTATATGAGGCAAACTAGATCGCACCAGGCTCCTTAGCCTACGATCTAATCCTCAAATCTACCTTCTCTCCTCTTCTCTAGCTCAACAACTTAAAAAATAGTTCATACAAAAATATTACATATTGCATCAACTCATACACATCTACGATAATGCAAATCCAATTACTAACTAAATCGGAACAACTACAAAATCCTTCAAGAAAACAGAACTTTTCACAACAGAGAACCTTTCATAATACCTAAGTATCAATATTTATACATCTTTGTCTCTTCATCCATTACAATACGTTACCAAAACCCTAACCCTACCGACATTAGGTCTTCCTCCCATGTGCGTGTGTTGTTCCTCCTTCCATATGTTGCTTTCCCTGTGCACGCTTTCTTTCCCAACGATCATCCTTCTTTCCACTTCGACATGCTGCCAACAAGGACACCTGTTATTTGAAAAATGAGATGGTTAAGGTCAATTTTTGCTAGATCTATCTTGAGGTACATGTGGTCCTTTCCATCTTACCTTATTTCCCTTTAGGTTTTACTAGACCACTAGGCAGACACTTCATCACTTTGCCAAGGTTGTTTATCTACACAGGCTAGATAGAGAACTTTTTCAAAACAACCATAATTCTCCTAGTGCTTCTTTTGTTGTATGTAAGCATGAGTCAGGAAAAATTTTTGTTATACCGCATGAACTAAGGTCAACCAATGCCTTGTTGAACAAAAACTTCAAAAGCGCAAAAGTACTATAACAAGAAAAAAATGAAGAACCTTGCAATACGCCTACCTAAAAACAAAATATCATGAAAACACACACATTTGTTTTTTTAACAGAAATATTGTTTTAGGGCTTAGCCATTCACCAAGAAGGCGTCAGATTCCCCCCTCATATTTTGCAACCGATATGTTCCTACCCCAATTTTCTCGTCTACATGAAAAGATCCAAGCCATAGATTATGAAACTTCGAATGCTTTCCCTTTGGCTCATTCGCTCTATCCCATTTCAAGACTAAGTATCCTAATTCAAAATTATTCTCTTTGGCCTTATGCTTGTCAAACCACCTTTTAACTATCTGCAGATGAGCACTGAACTTTGATTTTGCTTTCTCCCTTTCTTCTTCCAGCATGAAGAGGGTATCAATTCTTTGTTGTATAACCGATGAGGGTTTTCCTATAGAACCCCAAGCAAGATGAAGAGATGGAAGATATAACCCATTTGAGAGAATGGATTCCTATATGTATACCTCAAAGTATGGGGAATTACCTATAGCTTCCTTGGGTGTTAATCTATCAGCCCATAAGGCATTATGAATTGAACTGTGCTAATTCGTCTAGTTGTCTGCAATTTTTTTCTTTAATATGCTCACTAGGTTCTTATTGGTGGATTCTGCCACTCCATTCCCCTGTGGATAGTAGTTTGCAGAGTATCTGATTATGATTCCTTTGTCTAAAGAAAAATTTGTTAATAGGGTGGAAGAAAAGTAAGCGACATTGTCGTAAACAAGGAAGGAAGGCATACCGAACCTTGTGATCAGTTGTTGTTTTATGAATTGGATCACCACCTTTTCGTTCACATGAGTCAGATGGATGGACTATGCCCATTTCGTCAAATAGTCTGTGGAAATCAGTATATATATATATATATATGTTGTTTTGAAGAACTCGGTGTAATTTATCCTATGATATCTAACCCCCATCGCTCAAATGGCTTGGAGACAACCATAGGCTGGAGTGGAAAAACTACTCTTTTTTCCATCCGTGTGCTTATTTGACAAGTTTTACAGTTCCTAGCGTATGTGTGAGCATCAATGAATAGAGTAGGCCAATAATAGTTGGCTCAGAGTATTTTGTGAGTCGTGGTAGTCACTATGAAGTGTCCACATGCAAGACCATCATGGAGCTCCTTCATAACCTTATCTTCTTCCTCCCATTCAAAGCCATCTTAAATTTACCCCATCATAATTAACATGGAATATTACAGCATTTATGAGGCGATATTGTGATGATTTTAGCCTGAGATCTCTCCTTTCCTCAGGGTTTAGGTTTTTCTGGGAAATTCCCATGCCGCAGAAGATAAGATAATTTCCCATGCCAAGACTCCTACCCCGGGGATACATATGAAGCTTCACTACACCATAATGTCAATTCATTCTCCCACTAGGGGTCTTCATTTACTTGGTCCTGGGCTTCAACTGCTAGTTTACATAATCCTTGTCCCTTAACCAGTTTGGCAGGTTTTATATCGAGAGAAAATTCTTGGACCACTGCCATCCAGTTCCCTCTTCTTTCCCCCATCTCCTACTGAGTGAATAATGATCAGAATATGAGATTAGGAACAATGAATTTGGTATGGTTCTTTAGGATGTAAGATCTGAAGTGTTTCACTGCCTTGTACACTGCATAAGTTTTCTTGTCTATAGCAGGGTAATTTAGTTCTTCCCCTTGGAGATTAGTGCTCATAAATGAGACCGGGGTCTCATTGTTGTCATCATCCTTCTAAGTCAATATAACAACTAACGATTCATCAGAGGAAAAAGTTTAGAGGAAAAAATATTTTCTAAAGTCGGGACTTCGCAACATTGGGGCCTGAGATATTGCAGTCTTAATATTGTTGAAAGCACTTTTTCATTCATCATCCCACTTAAATTAAACATCTTTGCAGATCATATTTTTCAAGGGTTTGATAGTTTCAGTGAAATCAAGGGTTTGATAGTTTATGATCTATTCATCTCCTTCAAAGACCTTCCAATTAGAAATATTTTTGGGCACTGACCATTTGTAGAGTAGCTCCACAGTGAACTAGGACGCTTCATAGTCTTATAAAGGGGATAGCCTTGAAGCAACGGTGGCCAAGGAATCAACAAGAGTGTTGTTTGTTCTGGGGATCGTTGAAATGTTGAAGGCTTCAAAATGTTCTATTAGTCTATGCACTTCCTGTTGATAATTCCTCATGTGGGGAGAGTTGCAGTGTATAGTGTTCCTTACTTGTCTAACGATGATTTCAAAGTCTTCAAAAACCTTTAGTTCTTTAACGTTCAAGTCTATGGATTTATTTATCCCTTGTACTAGAGATTCATACTCGATGATGTTGTTTGTGCATTCAAATTCTAGTCTACAGGACAGTAAATTTTGCTTACCCTTGGGATCTATTGGCATCAGAAGTCACTCTTGGATTGTGGCAGGATTAAGCCTGATGCCCATCATTTTATGTCACTATTTGTTGATAAAGGGTGATGAATGGAAGTAAAATCAGAATAATATCGTTCTAACTCAGAAACTAGGCTAGGCATGCACAAGAAGATGAGGTCTTGGTTTAACTTCAGATAGTAAGTTGTAATAAGGGTGAGTAGGAGGAAGACTTCTGTGAAGAAATGCGAAGGCTTGCTGTAGGCATTGAGCTTCTAGTGTCCTGTAGAAGACAACTTTGAACAGAATAACCTCTTATATTCAAAAGTAGAAACACTAAAAGAACATAACAGGGCTATAATAAATCCTTTATCATAACACAGTCATGATGATTCATGTGAATCTATCAATCATGAACCCTTTTAGTATGAGATCGAAACTAGATGAAAAGAGAGATGCCTTACATTGAACAAGAAAATTTCATATGCCAATACATAGCCAGGAAAACTAGTGCTTCATTAAAACATTACAGTTGGGAGCTCTGCTCTACCATCCATCCTGACACAAATACAAAAACTGAGTATATATACTCAGAGCAATTCACCACCTTGGCAGTGCTGAGACATTAAAGTCCAAATTAGCATGTGCAGGCTCCTTTGGTCAGATGAGGACATCAGATCGGCATGTCTTCTTTAGGAAAGCCTACACATAGGACGATCTTGGGTAGATTGCCTACCAGAACCTCCATGTCTTACATTTAAGGAGTGAGGCGAGGTTTCAACCACCTCCTCCTACCTTTATTTACCTCTAGCAGGGATCAGGATCAAGGCCAAGTTGAATTGTCACCTGGAGAATGCGGCGACGCCACCTGTAGCTAAACCCGACACTTTGGCACTTTGCACAGCTCTTTCTATCACCCCAAGTGACCACGGGCCTTGACCCTGCGCCTATCTTCAAAGGAGCTTTTCTTATTTCGCATTTCAGTGATTCCAGATATAGTGGAGGACCGACCCCTTGTCTTTTGAAGTCCTTGTAGCTGAAATGATGAAACGGCTAATCATTTCACGTTTCAGAGTTTCCCAATGCAATCGATGAGAGACCCCATGTATTTTGAAGTCTCGGTAACCGAAATGTTGAAACGGCTAATCATTTCATGTTTCGGAGTTTCCCAATGCAATGGATGAGAGACCCCATGTCTTTTGAAGTCCCGGTAGCTAAAATGCCTAAATGGCTAATCATTTCACATTTTAGAGTTTCCTAATGCAATGGATGAGAGACCCCATGTCTTTTGAAGTCCCAGTAGCTGAAATACCGAAACGGCTAATCATTTCATGTTTTAGAGATTCCAAATGAAGTGGAAGAGAGAGCCCCTGTCTTTCAAAGTCTCGGTAACCGAAATGCCGAAATGGCTAATCATTTCACGTTTCGAAGTTTCCCAATGTAATGGATGAGAGACCCCGTGTCTTTTGAATTCCCAACTGGATCGGATGACCACGATCATTTTGTGACTTTGGCCATAAGAGATGAGCCCATGTGCTAAACCTCGTGCAACTCCACGACTCAAGCTTACCCGATGACTGTTGATCTGCTCCATCTATGGATCCTCGCCATTGAAAAAAAAATGCCCGCTCGCTTGATTTTAAGCCCGAAATGGACTTCTTCTGTGTGCTACGCATGGCACTCATGACTGCGACCTTTGAATAAAACACATTTGATGGGATTTTAAACCCCATTTCTACACATTTACACCAAGGGTCTGAAATCGGAGAGAAACACCCCCTTGCAAGAATTGGCACTAACAGGATCAATGAGGATACACCCTACTCTTGATCCCTCTTGCGACTTAGACCCATCAAAGTACAAGGTCCAAACTTGTGAGAGAAAACCTTCAGTTTTTTTTTTCATACCACTTTCCTCCTTTCCTCTTATCTACTTTGTGGTTTTTAACAGAGATTCTTGACAGAATATGGTTTCTTCTTCTGCCGTCGACAAATTTTCTTGAAAATTCATTTCAGAGATTTGAGTAAGAGGGACATTAAATGAGAGAGGGGAGAAATTCCCGAAATCGGATTCACAAGAATAATTGCCTAGCATGGGGAAGTCTTTCGAAGAGGGTTCTTTGAGGGCTTCTAGGTCCGTGATATTATGTTTTAGATATCTTTCCCTATCAATCCTGATCATATTCATGTGTCCCTTTAATGGAAACCAAAGGTGAGCCCAATATGTACTAAAGTATCCATTTAACTTCTTGAACCAATCTTGGCTAAGTAGCAATCCATAAGCTTCTGGGATATCTACTACAATGATGTCAATCACTTGAACAATTTTTGGGTGTGTCACCATCCTGATCATGACATCCTTGAGTTCTCCCATACCTTTCACCTGGGTTATGTCTAGTTGTATCACATGTTTATCACTTTTGAGAGGGATTGCACTTAATTTATTGCATATAGATAATGGCATAAAATTAGAGGATTCCCTTGAGTCAACCATATAATTATGGAGGTTTTTGTTGAAGACTTCAAATGTCAAGAGAAACAGTGGGACAAAGGGATTTCCCTTTTTATCTTCAGAGCAAGCGTTTACAATTGGCTTATTTATTAGATATGTGAGGGCTACATTTTATCCTTGGTTAGTGCTTGTTATAGGAGTTTCTATTGACTTCAAAGCTTGTAACAAAAAGTCCTTTTGTTGGGGGATCCTACACATGTCCATGACCGATATGTTAGCCTTCAAGTTTTTCAAATCTTCTACTATGTTGTAGTCTAGTTTGGGTGATTCTCGTGTGTGGATGTTTATAGGATTTATTTGGGAGACAAAAGATTCTTTCGGGTGATCAGATGTTTGTTTCCCTCTTGAAGTGTGTTCTATGGTAAGGTAGTTTGAGACCGGCTGACCCATACTTCACGTTTGCATAGTGAAGACCTCTGCAGGTGATTCCTGAACCTCAAATAGATCATCGGAAGGCATCGATAGGTCAGGATCCCATAGCAGCATGGTTGTTTCTTCTGGTGGGTCAAATTCTTCCTGATCAAAAATATTCATAGTTGAGCCGCTTGATTGTTTGGTAAGGGAAACCTCGTCCAGAAACCAATTGGCCATCAAATTCATGGCATGCACCCATTGTGGGAAGTCTCTTTCAGAATGTTACTCTTGGTGATACATACAGAAAGAGTCAGATGATACATTTCCCATATCCATGTTTAAGTTGGTTGGGGGAGGTTCAATTTCTTTGAACAATGGATTTCTTTTAAAAAGGGGTTTATAGGTCCTTTGGCCTTGGTCTCCTTCCCCTGCACTTCTTTTCATGTCTATGATTTCATTTGACAACTTATTTATCATTCGTTGTAGGTCTTATATGTATCCACTTCCTTTATTGGGACCTTGTTCTGCTTGTTTCCCTGGGGGTCTGGTCAACAAGAGTCCTCTCCTAGGAGGAGGTGTAACTTCCTTATTAACTAATGACACCTAGCCTTCTTTACATCCCTTCATTTGGAATTCTATAGTTTTGGCTTCCTCAAAATTCTCAGCTAAGGTTGTTTTGGCATCCCTCTTCACAAACATGGAAATGTAAGCAGGGGGAGCATTAGCGTATACTTCGATTTGCAACTCCTAAGGGGGTTTAGCTTTAGGTTGAATTTTTTTAGGATAGTGGTGAATCGTTTATTGAAGTCTTTAACCTTATCCTTTTAACTCATGGTGGCATCGAAAAAATCAACCATCAAATCTCCTGTAGTGGTTTCTTCTGCAAATTTATCTAAAAAATACTTTTGAAACTTCATCCAACTAGTTATGGACCCTACAAGAAAATTAAAATACCACGTGGAGGCTGAATTCTCCAAAGTATAGAGGAAAATCCTACATACTATGTCTTCATGTTAGACATTCATCAGTCTAATAGCTAGTATAAATTTTTTGATATGGTCTTCAGGCAATCTTGAGGTTTCAGTCTCAAATTTAGGGAGTAACTTTTATGGATGTCGAGGAAGGTTATGTACTCTTCTAGGGATGGCCAGAGCATATATGGTCAACCAAGGTTGATTATTTGGAGGTGGGTTTCCCATTTCTTCATTATGATCATTGTTATCTTCCATGCCATCTGACTCTGAAACTGAGCCTTTTGAGTTAAACCTTTCCTCATTAGAAAAATAATCAGGCTCAGAGCAGTTACTCGTTGGTGTTTAAGAGATTAGGTTGAGGGGATGTTCGATCTCGGTGAGGGATAAATCTATCAGGTCTTCTACTGTGTGAAAAAATACCTGGTCAGGGGTGTCGACCACTGGTCTTCTTACTTGTTTTCTACGAGGGAGTAACGAATATAAAGGTAGTGCTCCAATTTGTCGGGTGTAATATTTTGTGATTCTTCTGAACTCGTTCGATGCCTCGTGGGAAAGAGTGTAGGTATTTAAGGGAATAAATTTTCTTCCTCTTGTTGGGGTGAGTTACTCATTTTAGGAGTACTCAGTGTGTGGGGGTTGTCTTGAGAATGACTAGCCATGCATGTGGGTTGTTTTGAACTACAGGCTGTGTGAAATATTATATCAGAATTATTGTCAGCGATTCATTCTTCAAGCCCTCCTTCTAGCGCCAATTCTATTGAGGGGTACTAAATCTCTTTAACTCAATAGTACAAACCAAACCTGCCATCAAGTCCCAATTAGAATCTGCAGTGTTTGATAGTGTAATTGTTCTCCAGATCTTGCGATCCGGCCAATTAATCGATGTGTTTTACGTAGTGATTTATAGGATATATTCTTGTGAAAACTCCTCCTTTAGTTTGAACATTCTCTTTTTTGTATTTTCTCTTATAGTTGGGTCTGATAAAAGATAGGTGCTGGTATACACCATTTGGGTAAAGAAAAAGGGGGAAAATTTAACTACTAAAGAAGGATGAGCTCAGGATAACCCTTGTACTCAATCATGTAGGCAAATATTTTCACACCTACGAAAATCCTAGTACTAATACATCAACTTGTTGGTATTTCAATTATTGACTGAGATACAATTATCGAAATAAAACATAGATGCAATAAAATGATGGAAAGAAAATTAGTTTCCTTAGCTCTAATCACTAATCACACATTAACACAACGATTTGATTTCCATCATTAGAGATAATAACTATACAAATATTGAATCAACTAACTTATCAATAGATTCAAAAACTCTTACTCATTACAACATCCATTCATGAGATAAAGTCAGAAGAAATTCATCCTTATGATCCAATCACACATGCCTTTGATGTAAAACAAAAACTTGTCTCCGGTATTAAATAGGACTTCTCAATTAAGGTAGTTCTGAAATAGTTCTTTACAATTCCAAAAATCAGGGTCTCTGCAAAAACCATCGACGTCTTCTAACAGGTCGATCCTCTTATTTATAACAAATTATTAACTAAAAATAACTATCAAAAGTGAAAGCTAAGTAAAACAAAACATCGCCACATGGTGCTTTAATCTCTTTGTCTTCCCAAAGTCATCAAATAGTTGCACTTGAGTGGATGACTCTTTTCATTTTCTGACCATTTGATGAAGAATTTCTCGCATGTGTTGGCATACAGGAATCTGTGTTGGTCCATCAGGGTCGAGAGGCTCTCCTTTGTCTCCACTGCCCATGCCCGATACTTGACTAATTTAACACTTAAATGATGTAACATTGTATGAGCCTTGATTAGATGCTCCATGAACTATTTTACTTGACCTTGCATCATGTTTTCCACCTTTTCTATCTCTGCAGTCCACGATGATTCTTGTTCTTCATGTTGTTTGACTATGTCATGCAAGTCAACAAAGTCCTCAGGTGAGCCGAATTTTTGGAGACTGATGTCTCTCATTACCTAATTGATCTTGGTCTAACTCCTTTCACAATCGGCCCACTTCTCTTGAATCTCCCGCTAAGGTTCTTGAGCCATCTTCACCCATTATTCGGCTGACTTCCTTATATAGTCGATCTAGCGGTCCCTTAGCACCCGAATGTTGTGCTCTTTGACGTCTCGGTCCTTTTGAACCGTGCTGATGTAATCAATTCTTTCCACCACTTGGTGGGATTTCTCATACCATCTTTCCATGTCTTTACATGTCACTAGCACCATAAGGGTGTCTTCTTAGAAATCAACTATCCCTGCAGTGAAAAGGTGTCGCTCACTCATGAATTTGTTGTAGGCATCTTGGAATTCGCTTCTCAAAAATACCGAGGCCTATGTGGAGTCCTGATAGTATATCACCAAATGGTGCAGATGCTCCAACTCCTTTAGTGCAGTGGCCAACTCCTCTTCATATTTCCTTTCTCTTTCCAGGGTGGCATCTGTGATTTCCATTCCTTCACCGATAAGCTCAGACATCTTAGCATGATCTGTACTGATCAATTTCTCCTCGGTGGTGATGAGGATGCAACTGTCCAAAGTAAGCCTCCTTTTCTTGGTGGTTCTCTTCACAATGGATTTCCTATTTCGGTTGTGTGTGATTGCTTGTATATCGGATACCTCATCCACAGGTTCAAAGATTTGTTTCTCTCCCCAAGTAAGAGTATTTCCTAGGTTCCCGATGGTGTATATCTGTTCAAGAATGGGTTCCAGAACCTCTTTTGTATGTCCTAAAGGCTTGGCCTCTGGTTGTTTCTCATCGAGGGGTAAAGTACTAGACAAAATTGAGGAATCAGGGGCAGCTTCGATACTTACTTGTTAATCAACTATCAAGATGTAGATTTCCTGTTGTGGAATCTCTTCCCCTTGTTCGTCTGATCCTAGCACATCCCTCAAGATATCCATTGGGGCTCTTGGTATGTTGAGTGGCTCATCATCCAAGGAAATTTCTACCTCATGCTCGTTCTATGGACTGCTCTAACTTGGAGCATCGGGACCCGTGGTGGATTCTTTCTCAGGTTCTGTCTCCTCTACGATTTGCACCAGAGTCACCAGGGAAACCTTCGAAATATCCTCATCATAGATAGTTATTAAATCATGTTGGTCTCTAAATATGTCCTAAAAACAACCTCTATGCATCAACCAAAGGTAGGTGTTGGCACAAGCATTTTACATGTCACCTATGTAGGTTCTTACCTTTCGTTTTCAATACCTAGCCTCTAGAGATGCAACACTTGTAAAAGAACAACAATCATAAAGGGAACGGCAATTGCTCTATTCAAAGGAACAACATGACCTGCAAAAGGAACAACAATCGGAACAAAATAAACAATAGTCGTTACATTGGTTCGAACTAATGTTGAATTAATTTTATTGTAGTATTTACCCAACTATCTAATTTGTTAACCCGAGGTTCGTAAACTGACGAAGGACACGCAAAGTATATGCAATATTGAAGCGAGACTAATCTAATCTAATGTTTAATCTACAACTTAAATTGAATCATTAATCTAACACACGACTGAAATAGAATCATTAATCTAACACACAACTTGGAATTGAATTAATCTAGTTGCGTAAATGAAATTAAT